>VZUA01082620.1:0-16002 GCA_013401035.1 Horornis vulcanius
GGAAAACAAGCTGCTGGAACCACGACTTGTTCACTAAGAGTTGAATTTTGCCCTCAAACCCCTCATGAACAGCACTTCTTTTACCATAATAATCAGGACACAGTTATTAACATACTCTTAACAGTTTTTAAGCATCAGTATTTGAAGTACAGAAAACCACAACCAAAGAGGCAGACCCTCCTTATGAGGATTTGTTGCTAGCAGACTTGGAAGAAAAAAAATGAATCAAAGTGTTTAGTACCAGCATTCTTCACCCTTTGTCACTAGATTTTTATTTTTATTTCTTTTAAATAAAAGGTATTTTTCAGCGTGGATTTACAATACCTGGAACTCAGCTTTAAAAATTTAAAATGGTTTCCTACCCCTTTTCCCACTGCTAACAACCCAAGGAACTGGCTAATGGATTAGTTTTAAAGGCGACTGAGGATTAGGTACTATAATTAAGACCATTTTAAATATTATTTTTCTTTAAGAAAAGTAAAATCAGACAACTCTAAAGTTGTGCTCTCAAATTAAATAATCATCAACATGCAGCCTTGAGGACTGCAGGCCAGGATAAATGCACCTTAAATTACACAGTGATATGAAAAAATGCCAACTATTAGTTATGTCAGTATTAGAAGGCAAGGCAGAGTTCTTTTTTTGGTTAAAGCTCCTGCTCCTGTCCTGTGAAAGGCTTTGCAAACCATACACTGTTCTGCCAACACATTTTTCATTGCTGGCTTCCCACAGCCAAACAAGCAGCTTTTCTGTGCCCAGAGTCCCTGGACTCCAGCACCCTGAACAGCAGCTGGAATCACCATGCCAAGAGACTGAAGTGGCAGAACCCTCTGGTTCCAGGAGCCCAGGAGTGATGAGCACAAGGAGCTGCTCCCATCACAGACACCGAGGTGGTCCCCGACTCCAGCCCAGAGCTGTTCAGTCTGTAGTGAAAATGTCTCCTTGCACAGCATTAGTTTTGTAAACAGAGCCAGAAGTTCTTGTACAAAATACTGCAATGACAGTGATTAAGACACACCTGGAGCAGTGTGTTCAGCATTCTTTTCACAGAAAGAAGTGCCTGGATACTGCCTGCCACCTTCAGGTTCCCTTAAGGCCACAGAGTCCTTGGGCTCGAGATAGACGGTCGGATGCTGCCTTTGGGAGATGGCTTTGACCCAAACCAGGACATCTAGGACACAGCAGCACAACACATCACACAGGGCTCACACTTACAAGATGTGGAAAAGAAATATGGCACACAGCCACGCTCTCCTCATTTGATAGAAAGACCTATTTATAAATCAGAATGCTGCAGACTCCAGACTGCAGAAGGGGAGACAGCTTCACATAATCAAATCTGGAAGGAACAGCACCCACTTCCCACAGGTGAAAATGACTGAAGATTATACTTTGTATATTCCTTTAAAATAATTTCAAATTAGAACTCTACAGTCATTTAAACACGGTGCCTTTAGTCAATGTAGCATTACAGTGCTCCCTGAACCAGACAGGGAGGAAATCTCTTCATCTGCAGACTGAACCCCCCAACTCCCTGGGTGGGCAGGGATGATGCAGCACTCACTGCTGAGCATCCCCTAACCACCACACAGCCAGGGCCTGCAGATCTCATCTGAGCCCATGGAAAGGAGACACAGATCTTGGTGTCTGAGCCCAGTGCCAAAAGGACAAACCCAGAATTAGGCTCCTGCTGTTAAACACTAACTCTGCTTGGGCAAGGAGCTTCCAGCCTCTCCCCACAGATCAAGTCTACTGGGCAAAACTCTGCCCTAACTCCTTTGGCCACCAGAAAGCTGCTATTTCCCTCACTGAAATGGACAATTCCTGGCATGAATGCATGTGGTCAGCTAACATCTTAATAATAAATTACATTTATTATTGTAGTTAACATTTGGAAAAAAAACTTTTCCTAATCTCCCAGCATCTAGGAATTTTCACTGTCTCCTGGGAATCCCATTAGAGACCACATATGGCACAGAACCCTTACCTTGTACTCCAGAGTTTCTTTGAGCATGTTTTCCTCCTCTTGTGAAAAATTCAGTAACACAGACACAGCTTTAATGAGATGGAATGCCTGAAAGAAACCAGAGAGTTGTGTTGCTCATGATGCTCTTGGGCCCTGCACTCAGGACTGTGGTGCAGCACAGAGTTCTCCAGGTCTGTCACAGACTCCAGCAGACCAGCAACCTCCCATTATTCCCAGTTTCAGTGGACTAGGATGGCCTGTATCTTACTTCTGTGCTTCCTGGCTTTCTGTTCTTTAACAATTGTTTTGGAGAAGGGAGACAAGCGGGAGCCTGGTTAGTCAGAGCAGAGAGGCAGCCTGGCTCCTGCTCTGAAAGGTGATTTAAACCAGCATGAGGCAGGAGAGATTCTTGTCATTTCAAACACTCACTGAGGGACATGAGCCCCACAGTCTAACTGGGGCACAGAGACAGAGTCAAGCACTTGGGATGCCATGAAATTGTACAGGCATTTTTTACCTTACCCACTGACTTGCAATTAAGTGGTTTTCTGGCACGACTTTCTAACTTTAACACAATGTGTGGAGAATAGGAAGGAGCTCCAAATGCACAAGGAATTACCTCTTACAGACCAATAGCAAGTGATTTATGTCTTTTTCTTGCTTTTTTCCTCTTTCTTAAATGTACAGCCATTCTAACTTCATACTCCATATGCTCTTCAGAGCAGTGCAAAGGGAATCTCTTGTAGATGCAGATCTCTAACACCCAGATGTAACTACCTCCTAAAAACTCACATTTCCCTTTCATGTAGTTCACAGTAGTCTGTATTTCCAAACACATTGCTGTCAGTTATTTTGCCTTACTGCCCCCACTGAACACTTTTTAATTGTGAAATTATGGAATTGGCATAAAGTGTCCTTAGGAGGTGACAGGTGGCAATTTCTAGAGAAAGACAGATGTAGAAAAAGAAGGGAAGTGGCACCTTTACCTCAGACTCCCTGCAGGACATGAACTTTAGTACAACATGTTTAAGGTACTCGAAGTTGATCTCCCTGGAGTCGTTCAAGTCAGAGTTGTTGGTGACAGTCACAGAAGCATTAGGCACTTCAGAATTTGCACGTAGCTCAGGTACCTCACAGTCAGGCCTTATTTTCTACAAAAAAACAAACAAAAAAAACACCCCACAGAAGAAAAAGAGAAGTACATTGCAGATGCTGCTAGCTTGACACTGGGAGGGGTCTGGGTTCAGGATATCTAAAGAGGGTTGTACCCACAGGTGAGTACAAACTGCATCAACAGCTTCTCATCCTTCCTGGGTCACAGCACAGAAGTGTCTCCAGCCCTCTCTACACTCCAGGACAGGAGCTGGTTGATGTCAGTGTTCCAAACCAGCATGGAACTGGCTCCATGATGGAAACTATCCCTTGGTAATTTTCTCCTATCACTGAGCTGCCCCAAGCCTTTCAAACCAGGCTTTCTTCAGAATAATCTTCAACATCAGAGCAAAAATTATAATTTTAAAACCTCTGATAATTTTTTTAAATAGATTTTTTTTCTTGGAGACATAAACCATTGCAGAGAAATGGAAGGGGAGTTAGAAGTCAAGCTTTTGGAATGACAGGGTTACCTGCCAGCAAGTGCCATCTGAAGAGACTGAAAACACACAACCCTTACCAGCTCTTTCTGGAGAGTTTTCTTGAGTTCTGCCATTCTTTGCTGAAGCTGCTTTATCATCTGTAAGCACAGCAAAGGAAAGTTTAACACAGTACTCATTGTCAGTACACCCAGGTATCTGGAAAAACCCATGATAAACGAGTACTGAATGAAATAATCATTAACTAACACTGAGAGCTGTGAAGAAGCAACCTGAAAGCCTTGCCTTGCCAGGTGCACACAGCAGCAGGCATGGGACAGGACACTGGGGCTTTCATGGCAGCGCCGTGGAACTGAACTGAGTTCACACAAAAGGGCTCTGCAGGAAAGCTGTAAATGGGATCATTTGCTGCAGCTTTCTGCCAAAATAGATCAGGATTCATGCAGCTCTTGCTGCAGTTTTTATTCATGATGGGTAGATATTTGTGCAGTCCAGAGAAAAGCATTTACTCACAACATACTGGATTCAAACTGGACAGGCCTGTCCTTTAAAGGCTGCAGCATAGGCAGCACCAATTACTCAGCTTCCTAATTAAAAGGGGAAAGGCTACCAGCTGGTTCTGTTCACCTTGTTTTTCTCAGCGATTTGCTGTTCCAGCTCTCTGTTATCCTTCTGAAGTTGAGTGACATCTGCAGCTGCCACCTCTCCGTTCTGTTCCACCACAGAGTTTTCTGGAGAAGGGAAATGCTCATTGCTCAAGGCCCTCGTCGACTCCTCCAGTTCCAAAACCTGTAAAAATAAACAGTGAGGTGGAAAGAGATCATGACATTTGCAGCCCAAGAACACTCCCCAGGGAGAAAGCCAGACTTCTTTTTGGTTGTCCAGGCAGGACAGAACTGGGGGGCTCCTGCACACCTCCCTCTTTTCCCAGGAAGTCTGACAGAATGGATTTGCAAATGCACTCACATTTTTCTCATGCTCTCTGGCCAACAGGCACTCCTGTACCTGCAACTTCAGCTCATCAATTTCTTTTCTTGCTGTTTCCTCTTTCTCCACTGCTTGGCTCTGACTTGCTTCTATGTCCAGCTGTAACTGATGCACCTGCAGCAAGGCAGCTTCATGGTCTGGGGAAGGAGAGACCTGCTTAGCATCAGTGCTGCAATCAGATGGGAGTTCCTAATCCATTTTGTCTGTCATGAAGACAGAAAGCCAGGGGAGAGACAGAAAGAAGAGAAACTGTCCAATTGTTAGTGAACTATAAACCATTTTGAAAATTCTAAAAGATTAAATATGGAACAGAAATCTAGAAAAATTACACTCTACCAGGCCAGAACCAGAGACTGTACTTAAAGCTGTCTGGGATACAGTAGACTCATTTGGTCTAACCTTGGCTGAGTTGGTTCAGTTCTTCCTTCTGTTTTAGCAGCAGATCACATTTTTCATCAATTAGCTGCTCTTTCTCCTTTATTAGGGCGTTCAGATGTGAAACCTTCAAAGCAGAAAAACAATGAACAGAAGTCTTTAAAAATATAAACCAGGAAGAGGGTGTTGAAAGTGCCAACACCCTTCAGAGGCTCAGCAGGCATCACCTCCACAATGCTGCCCTCTGTAACAAGCACTGAAGTGAACACTGCAAGAGCTAAACCCTGCCTGGTTCTGTGCCACCATCAGATTGTCACAGCCAGCATGTGGCAGCTGCCAAAGCAAAGCAGGAGATGGCCTTAAACCCCTTCTACACAGATGGGGTCCAGCAAGCACAGATCTACAGAACTCAGAAGAATAAAGAAACCAAAAGATGGGACTTAACTCCAGTCAAATTTGCTCAGCTGATATTTCCTACTTCAAGCAAACACAAGCTCACATTATCCACTATTTTTTATACAGGAAGAGCAAAACAAGACTGCCTAGAACTGACATTTGGTACTGGGTAAGAGCTCCTCCCTACGAGGAAATGTACAATTTTACAACTGCTGTGCTCCAGAGGAACCCAGATGTGACACAGGCACTGAAAGGAACTAACCAGAACCAACAGGTTTCTTCAAAAGAAGCTGCCAGATGTCAGAGGCTCCCGATGGCACTGACAGTAACTGACTGTAACCTCACAGATTACAGGGCTCTGAAACAGTCTCAGATTTACTGGGGCAACCACTGCTGTCTCACATGCTGTGGGTATGATTCTCTCTTGAATGTTAGGATAAATAAATCCAAATCTAGTCTGCTCTTTGAAAGGTTGGGATGTCTCAAATACATTTTGAAACAGTCCTTATTAACCAACCTGCTGCTGTAATTCCTCTCTCTGTTTCCGTGTTTCTTCCAGTGCTTTGGCAATTTCCACACTGACAGTTTCTCTGCTGCTCATCTCACTCTGCAAACCAGAAGTAATTGAGAGGTTATGTGAGACAACCAAATCAAGTCAGTCTCTCATCTTTAACCCAAATCTATAAGGACTACACTTATGAGTGTTCTGACACTACAATTTCCAGGTGAGTTAGGTTTGTTTTAACTGACTGCTGCTCTCTGCATATGCAAGAGCAACACAGAACTGATGAAAGAGCCCAAACAAACCCAATGCTTACAAGATCTTTCAGCTTGAAGTCTCTACTACAAAGAAGTAGCTCCTTGCTACAACAGATTTTTATTCCAATTGTGCATCCAGGAGTAGCTATGGAAAAAATTTCAACCACCCAAAATTACAATCAAAATTGGATAAACTGTAAATACCCAACAAATTTAAGATTTTAACTTTTAGGTTTGAACACTGTGAGTGGAATCTGACACTGAACCATTCTGTATGCACCACTGCTGACAGGATTTCCAAGCTCTTCACATCCCTGACAATATGGGAATGTATTATTTCTGCCTGATTTAGGCAGACCCAAGCATTCTGGATCAGAAAAGGATCAATCCTTTGTAATGCTTCTCAAACACATTTCTGCTGAGTAGCAGAGATGATTTACAGCCCCAAGTACCTGCACCCTGAACACAAGAGGCCTCCAAGCACTGAATGTAACCCAGTGTGGTGTTTAATGCTCCCCAGCCTCAGCTCTGTCCCAAGACAATGTCAGTACCCAGTTCAGCCCTACCTTTAGCCTGTTCAGTTCAGACTCTTGTTGTTTTAAAGAGCTTTCATACCCTTCTTTGCTTCCCTTGAGGTTTTCATTTTCCTTTTCCAATTGGCTCTGTAAAATAAGGAGTGTTTAAATAAACAGTACAATTATTCTAATGCTTTGCTTACACAATTAAACATATCTAATGCTCTGCTCATATTTAGTTCCTCAAAGTATGATATTTTATATTTTAATGCCAGGAGCACTGAATAAGAACATTCAGACAAGCAAGCTCTGCTAGCTGTGTTAAAATCATGTTGTGAAGATTCACAACCCACCAGACAGTTTCTGTACTTACAATCCTGTGCTGAGTTGTTGTTTTATCCAATTCCCAAGCTTTTTCAAGAGCAGCAATCTGAGACTCCAGCCCAGTAACTTTCTGATCATACTGATGTTTCTCACTTAAAATCTGTTGCTGCAGTTGATTTCTTTCATCCTCTAGATCAGTTTGCTTACGAGAAATAAAGAAGACCACATTAATAAAATGGTATTTTGACATTATTCTGACAAGATCAGATACCATTCCATGAGAGACTCTCAAACTGAAGAACATTATTCCTTTGGCAGCAGGGTCAGTACTCACAGACTGGAGTTCAGGAGACAAACAGCAAGAAAACAAACAGTTGGATAACAAAACAGAGAAGTGATTGTCTCTGGGGGTGCTGAAGACTGCTCTGTTACTGGTCATGAAACATGCAGGATACTCACCAGCTTCTGGATCTTCAGATCCTGCTCAGCAGCTGCTTCTTTGCTCTTTTTCAAAGTTTTTGTTGCAATCTGTAGTTTCTCTTCCAGTTCTTTATTCTAAAATTACACCGTGAATTAAAATCCTTATCCACTGGCATCTATGTTATTTCTCAAAGTTTGCATAATACAGAGTGGCCCAGAAGGGGAAAGTGAATGCTAAATCCCTGAAGCCACAGAGATCAAAGAGGCTGCCTATTTGACACATGCTGGTTTTAGGAATTCTTCACCACAGCACTGCCCCAGCAATGCTGGCACTGGAGTTATTTGCTTCTTAGTACAGGGAGGAGCTGCACAAAACCTCTACCTTCACCTCCAGCCCTCCTCCACCCATGAAGTGGGGAGATGCCCAGAGACACTGATCAATTGCTCTCCTTTCAAGACTAAATGTGAGCAAATGTGCAGTGAGGGGAGGAGGAACAGGGCACAGAGGATGAAGAGGGTGGGAATGGTGAAATCAGAAGCCACTCACCTGTGCTTGCAGGCGGCCCACGGCCTCGCTGTGCTGTGCCCTGTCTGTCAGTGCCTGCTGCCTGCTCTCCTCCAGCCTCTGCTCAAGAGCAGCTTTCTGAAGATTACATTGAGGTGAAGAACACCAGCAAGGATGGACAAAGACATAAGTTGGGGGGGCTAATTAAAATTTTCCTTTTTATTTCATTAATAAGGTCAAACTAGAATGGGACAGAATGTTTTTATGTCTCTATATGAACTTTAAACTGCCTTGAGATTACTAAGCCAAGTCCTTTTGTCACAGCAACACCGAGGTGATGCAACTGTAGGCACCCTCACCAGGGAAGAGCAAAGACCCTCCTGTGTCCCCAAAACCCAGCTGGGGAAATATCAGCTCCAGGAGGATTCTGAGCAGGAGCAGCAGTGCTTGAGAAAGAGATCAAGAAGCAATAAGAGAAAGAGGATTAACCACAGCTAAGTCTCTGTTTTCAGCTGTTGTTTAGCACTTCTGAGGCTGAGGTTTTCAGCATACAACATTCTGTTTGCACACCTGTGTGCAAACAGCTCCCCTCCCAGCCCCACTGCCTTGCCAAAGAACAAGGAAAAGCATTCACTGTTCTTGTAAGGATTAATTAAAAAAAACCCTCCCAAATTGTTCCAGCTCCCATGGGGATGCTGGAAAGCTGCACCCTTCCTTCTAAGCAGTCAGATGCAGTGCCCAAACAGACAATAGAGAAAGGCCAACACAGACATCTGTGCAGGATCTACACAAACAGGCTCAGTGTAGCCACCCACAGGTTCTGCCCAGCACAGTGTGCCAAAACACGCTGACAGGACAAACGTGGCTGTATGACATCAGCAGCTTTCTTTCCATGGGTGACAAGTAAAGTATGACCTAAAAATCCAAACCAAACAACTCACACTGTACTTCTAAGCAGCCTTTAACTGTGTAATTACCTCTTTGAGCAGCTCCTGCACGTGTTCATCTCCTGAAAGATTTCTCTCTAGCTTGTTTTCCAGGGAAGACACCTTTTCCTGCAGCTGTTCAGTAAGTTTATCTCTCTCAGCAAATTCAAAAGTCATCTGCAAGAATGAGAAATCACAGCATCTTTTTTGTAATGAGGCTTTCAGGTAATTTGTTGTGGTTTGACTTTTGGAAATGCCAAAAAGCAAAGTCCTATTTGAAAAGACAGTATGATCCTGGAACACTTTCTAGACACCAAACTTCCAACCACGCAAAGGTGGAAGTTACATTACCCAAATGTGCACCTTCACACCAGCAACAGTACATGCATCTGAAAGCACCTCACCTTTTGCTTCTGTTGCTCATATTCCACCTTCAGAGATTCATGCTCCACTTGTAACATTTCCAGTCTCTTCTCACAACCAGAACCAGCCACTCGAGCCTAAACATTTTGAAAAATTACTTACTTTGAAGCTTAAATTTTCAACACCACATAATTGATATCTAATCTAACTTCTGCAGACATGGAGCTCTTTGATCTCACTTGGCTCAAACTTACATTTTGCAAGTCTACAGAAAGCTGCTGAATGACAGTTTGTAGCTCCTGTTCTCTTAACTCCAGAGCAGTGATCTTATTTTCTGCATTTGTCTCAGCTGTCATTAGTTCATCTCTTCACAGAAAGAGAATAAAAACAAGTGACATAGCGTTCCAGAAAAATAATCTTTAGCAGATAATTCTGCTGCTTATGAAAATGGATTAAGCATCAACAAAATTTTGTTGTCCTAAAACCAGCCACCATCAATCACTGCTTGATTATACTTTTGATATTATATCAAATATATATATTATGATATTATATTTTTCAAAAAAAGTGCAGTTAAGCATTCAAACTATGAAAAAAAAAATATTTACAAAAAAAAAAAAAGTATTACTATCATTGGCTTGGCATTTACATTCCCATGGCCATAGCAGAGGCAAAAATTCAGTCAAGTCACTACATACATAAACTCTTCCAAAGAAGCAGAACTGAGCATGAAGTAAAAACACAGGGGAAACACATGCACTGCCCCTGTGAAATCCTCAGCCCCGTACCTGCGAGCCTCCAGCTCCAAGAGCTGCTGCTGCAGGTCCTGCAGGTCCTTCCTGAGGCCCGAGGAGTCGCTCCGAGCCTCCTGCAGCTCCGCCTTGGCCCGGGCCAGCTCCTGGGCACGCGCCTCCAGCTCCTGCTCTGCTCTGCTCAGAGACTCTTCCTTTTTCAAAAGCTGAATATTAGAAAACCATCTTTGGATTTAGTGATCACTAACAGGGATACACCTGTTCATTGAAACTTGCCTGTTTTACTCATTTGTGGGCTGAATTAATGAGTTAACAAACTATGTAATATTCTGTTCAGTAATATTCTGTTAGGATTTTGACACTAACCAAATCTGTGTACAAGCATAAAGGCTGAAAAAATGAATGCTGGGCTACCACTAACTTAATAACCTAGTAAAAATCTTAGTAAATAAAAAGTTTAAAATATTCTTACCATGTGTTTAACTTTGGCAATTTCCTGCTGCTGAAAGCCCTCCAGTTCATCGATTTCATCTCGTTTTTGGAAGAGGTTCAAACTCTGCTCCCTCATTTCTTGTAACTGTGTTTGAAGCATTTTTTTTTCCTGATAAATGAACAGAACCAAAGGAAATCAAAGGATATCTGTATGCTCATGTCAAGTTAATGGGAGTTTAGCTAAACTCTCTGGGAAAGAAATCTTGTCTTGCAGCCATACAGCTCCTGATGGTGCTCAACACAGAACTAGAAATCCTTTCAGATTCGTGTCACAGTGCAAATTACTAAACTTCAAAAAAACATAAGAAGAAATCTGAATCCATTACAATGCCACCAAAGACCACCTAAACTGAACTCTTAAAAATGGACAATGTTCCACCTTACAGAAGGACAACTCTGCCATCACAACCCATCATTCTTTACCTCCCCGCTGAAAAATAAAACCAGAAAGATTTCCCCAAGCATTTGGGCTGGTAACAAAAAGAAAACGATTGGCCTCTGCCACTGAACAAAGACCAAATAATAAAAAGGGCTGAACAGAGTTGGGTTCTGATAGAGTTGGAAGTGTGCAAGATGGTGTTTGCAAATACACACAAATACACACTACACCCCTGGAGAAAAACATCCAAGGTTACCTTTTCAATTTGACCAAGCTTTTCCATCCACTCCTGAACAAGAAAGGAAGGAGAAAAAATATATTAAAATCCATTTGCAGACTTTCAAGGACAGCAAATATGGTTAAAAAAATAAAAAGAAGAATTGGTATTGTTAGGAGATACTAGGCTTTAGTAATGATTAAAAAAATAATCAGCTGCAGTACAGTAACAGCCAGTACTAGAATAGATTAAGGCTAGGAATCATTTATGCTACCCAAATACATTAGTTTTATGCAAGTAAAAGAAAATGTGACAACAGGCCTACTGCCATTGAATCTTATCCAAGCACAAGCTTAACCTTTCATTAGGAATTTTTGTGGGCTCTTGTTAAAACCAGTCGGAACAGTCCGAGCAGTGACAAGTCCTGCACCATTCCTGGCACAGGGCTCAGCCCTCCCTCCTTCCCTCAGCACTGGCACGCTCACACACAGTGCTGAACAATTATTTTAATTAATAGCAACACCTGCTTAAAACATCAGGGTCATGAGAGTCAAAAGCCCTGCTCAAGCTCTCTTACCTTGTCCTTTTTTTCCAAGGCCAAAGCCATTGCTTCAGCCATCTTGGCTCGACTGGCCTGATGAGCTTCATTCTGCTCCTGAAACTTCCTCATGGAGGCTATCAACAGAGAACCACCAGCTATATTAAAAACTCATCTTTTAAAATCGCTTCTCACTTTTCTCTAAGTTATTTATAACTTTAAAGAGCTTCTTCTGCAAGTAATTAGCCCCATCTTGACTGTAGCACTAGCGCCGTGCTACTCATTCCCTGACGCTGCTTGAACACTGGCCAAGAGCCAAAGCTAACAGCAGACAGGAATACTGCTCCTTGCTGGATTGGAACAAAGCTGTGGTTTCCAAAAGGTCTTCCCTGCATGCTAGCACCAAATTTGGCAGAAGGAGTATAATAACAACTTCGTTCAACACACTGCTGCTGCTTTTTATGCTGTAAATAAGGTAACAACTTGTGTTCTAATTGTTCACAGTACAGAGGTGCATGGTTTGAAAGGAAATCATTAGCACACCTGTACACCAAACCTCCTTCCTTCCAACCACAGCAATTTTCAACTTAACTGAACAAAAAGGGAAAAAAGAAAAATACGTACAATCCTGATGCTTTTCTAATGCATTTTCAAGCTTCTCTTTTATCTTCTGCAGATTTCGGATCTGATCAGCATAATCTTGTGTGAGGAGGGAGAAAAAGAGACCAGGAATGGACAGACATTGGGGAAGGACATTTTTAGGGTAACACAAAAATAAAAAAGACAAAAGAAAAAAAAAAGAAAAAAAAAAAAAAAGAAAAAAAGGATGAGTGGCAAATGACAATGATTTTCTCAATCAGAAAATCATTCCTGCTGAGGAAACCTTGGGTGACCACAACAATGAACACGAGCAAATAGTTCTGTACTGTCCACAGGGTTGGCACAAACAGAAGGGCCTGTCCCAGGGGTGTCAGTCACACAGACAAGAGCAGAAGAATGAACAACTGTCCCTTCCTTTTTACTTCATCCCAGGACAGTGACACATTTAACTCTGTTCAAGAAAGGTGTCTGGCATTGGAGGGTGCAAGGAAGGGTTAATTCATGGCCACTGCATCCATTTGCTCATTGTCCCAGTCCCACAGCACTGCCCTCACCCTCACTCAGCAGAACTGACACGGGAGGCAGGGAATAAAACCCAAAACAAAGCACACAAACACTCTGGAGAAGTTCCTGCACGATGGAAAAGAGGATTTACTCACTGGTTGGTTGCCTGCCTGAGACTCCTGACACTCAGAGCCTCCCTCTCTTGCACTAAGCCCCAGCCAGCACTTTAAAGTTTACCTTGTGCAAGAAGATGAGCACTTGGGCCTTTCAAATTCAATGTCAAATAATGTTTGAAGCCTGTATTTTCTTGAACTGAACAGAAGCCAAATAAGACCCCAGAATAAATTAAAATAATCCTGATCTGGCTATAACTTTTCCAGATTTCCAAGGCCTCTCATGAGCTTTGGGAAGTAGCAGTCTAACACAGTTCAGCCCAGTCTCTGGTCCTCTCCCTACAAGAGGGATGGAGAGCAGTGCCAGCCTTCACTACAGCTTTACAGAACAAAGAATTAGGAAGAAAAAAGCCTCAGGACTGTTTTATGTTGAATTCTTTGTTTCTTCTTCATTTCCAAGCCCACTTCTTTAAGGACAACACTGTGTTACTGTCAACATCAGAAAGCTCAGGCTCTATGAGAAACAAACCAGACACTGTTCAAAACATGGGATAGAAAACTACCCCAGCTGTTCCAAGGAATCACATAAATTGATTGCTGAAATCAGCAAAGACCCAGTTGCCTTCATAAAAAATTAATGTCAAAATTGTTGTCAATCAACAGAGCTGCTGCAAACCAATTTTCAAAAGACCCTAACCCCATGTATTTTTAATAAATTAAACCACGTAAATTCAAAGGAAAACATTTCCTAAAGTAACAAGTTGTATATGTACCAGGGCACATACCAGACAGCTTCACCTCCAGTTTTCTTATTTGTTCATTTCTTCTGAACAACTGGGATGAAAGATCCTCTCTGGAACTGCTTCCATCAGAAGCCTTGGAAGAAAAGCAACACCCTGTAACTTATAAAATTTAGAAAAAGTGACCCTGCCATACATTAAGTCTGGGATAATAACCACTTTCCTGCCTAGGAATAGCACTTGTTTTTCACATAAAGGGGAAAATTGTACTAGCACAGCAGAATGCGTAAAAAATGCTGAAGGAGAAAAGCAGCAAGGGCTTAATAGTGCCAGGCTGTCTGCTCCCCAGAGCACAATGCTTGGGAAGGAGCTGGGGCTGGGACCTGCTTGTCCAAACTGTCACTGAGGAGATGGGGGAATGGAATGACTGAAGGGGAGGAAATCAGGCTCCACAGCACAGGCACCAGGAAAGGTCAAAGAGAGAGTCACGAAAATCAAAGAAATTAGAAAAGAAGCAGTAATGCTTTCCAGGTGGGATAAACTCACTGAAGCCCTGATGCAGCAATCTGTCCACACAAAGTCTGCTGCATGACTGACTTATGAGTCCTCTGGTGGTTTTTGCTCCATAAAAATCAATAGCAAGAGCAGTTAAATGAATATTGATAAAACAACTAATTCTTGGAGGTTTTCTGAAAATCACTCAAGACTTCAGTCACTGCCATTATTTGTTTTCTGTTCTACAAACTTGCAAAACGGTAAACAGAACTTCTAATGAGAATTTCTTAAGTGCTAAAGAAAAAAAAAACTCAGAGAAACACAAGACTAATATATATCCACTATAAAATGTATTTAAACATTAGGACCTCCGACTTCCTGCTTAACAGAACTGAAATTTCAGCTGAGCTTCAAAAAAAATTATTTAAAGCTCAACTGTGTAAATAACTTCTTCACTCTGCAGACAGCAAACAAGACTTGCTGCTGGCTCTGCAGTGGGTCCTGCTGGCTGCAGCAGTGGGGTGACACTGCCTTAATCCAGGCTTTCAAAAATGTGACAGCCAGACAGCCAGGGCAGAGGTGCCAGAGCATTCCAGGTTTCGTTTAACCCATACGCTCCTGGAATTTTACCACTTGTTTGAACAATGTTTCATAATGAAAGAGAGGAACTACAATAGTTTTGAGTGCAACAACACTGCACACGTTTTCAGCAGAGACACGTACAATGTCTCAGGCAGGAAGAGAACCAGGAAGCCAAGAGGTAAAATGAAAACTGGCCAGCATGCAGCTGGCTTTTCCAGTGACAGAGAAGCTGTGGCTGTCCCATCCCTGGAAGTGCTCCAGGCTGGGTGGGACAGGACTTGCAGCAACCTGGTCTGGTGGAAGGTGTCCCTGTCCACTGAGGGGGTGGATGAGCCTAAAGGTCACCTCCAACCCAAACCATTCTAGGAGTCCATGCTTCAGTAATTAACTTTACTAACATGTATCTTACACATAATTACACTGTACTCAATATTTTATGCTCATTTATCAATGTTTTGTATTGAAACAGCTTTGTAACTCATGTTTACATGGGAGTGGAAGCCTCATGGCAACTACTACGTTTAACAAACGTTTTCTCTTCAATATTTAAGTTCAGTCAAGCTAATGATACATTTATGCATTAAGAGATACGCTTACAAAGACACCACAGCACCTATTCAAATGACACACTAGACTAAAAATGGCTGTCTGCAAAACCCTAATGAAAACACTGTCAGAGAAATCAGATTTCAAAGCAAGGTGTAACTCACAAAGTCATCTCCGGAGTCGGCTCCCACAGACGTGATCGATTCTCTGCTGACAGACCTGGGGATGCGGGCGGCTCCTGCGGGCCTGGGAGCCACCGCTGCCTCCTCTGCGATCTTCTTCTTCAATTTGGCAAACATTTTACTGCTCTACAGCCCTCAGATACCCAGGTCCTTTGGAAAGCCACGACCTCCAACGTTTAGTACACTGACACTCTTGTCTAAAGCGTCCAAATGCTGAGACTTAATTCTGAGCCTCATCCACTGGTTTACTGCATTTCTAGTGCCATTAAAGCCCTCAAGGCCTGGCAGTACCTGAAAATCGAACAGAAATGGGTTCCACACTAAAAAATCCAACCGGCATGAATCATTTAAAGGAAACAGAAAACCTTTAGCATCGCATCTGTTACAACACGTTAAAAATCGGGTCTCCCGGAGCAGAATCCGTTAAAGTCCCAAACCAACGGCCCCAAACGGTGGCGGGGCCGGGGCCCGGGCACCGGGCGGGCCCCCCCAGCCTGGCCCCCGCCCACACGCGAGGGAGGCTCGGCTCGACCCGGCTCGGCCCGGCTCGCGGAGGCTGCTCTGCCCCGAGGCACCGAGGGCCTGTCGCCGCCGCTCCACCGAGGCCCCGGCCCGACCGCCCTCTGCTCTCCCGGTCCAACGTCCCCTCGCTCCTCACCGCCCATGCCCGGCTGGGCCTCGCCGGTCCCGCGGCCGCCGCCGCTTCCCCGGACACCGCCGCTTCCTCGGACACC
>VZUA01082635.1:2858-12963 GCA_013401035.1 Horornis vulcanius
AATAGTTAAAACTATTCTCTACCCTTTCTTGACAATCTCAAGTCTGTTAGGATCTTAAAAGAGAATGGCATGCTTTTACTGTTGATAATCACTTTAGTAGAGGAGCTGGAAAAATGGAAACTTTATAAAAGCATTAGTGAAAAATAAACAGCTGAACTGTTGAGAAATCCTGGCTAGATACCAAGAAGAAAAAATCTGCAGGGATGTTGAAGTTGTCTTTGACAGCAGCCTCTGGTATAGCCAGGATGACATTGTTGCCTTTCATGTATCTCTTTCAGTCACGTCCAGTATGCAGTGAAGAAATTGAACAAGTGGATTGTGTTATGGTTCTTCTTTGCTGTTGTTAAGCACACTAGCTGAATACATTAATGGAAGCTAAATTTAAAACGACCTGATAACTGCAAAATCTTCCAATGTGATTGCCATAAGCTGTTAATCCAGTAACTGAGTAATGTTTCTTTCTTTTTCACTTCTCAGTTTCTGGTTCCAGACTTGATGTGATGTATTTCTTTTTCTTCTGCATTCTGACTTGCAGTGGTTAGTTTGGACTCAAAATGTTTAAAAGCTGTTTAAAATGTATGTATTTTACTATAAATACACTTTCAAGTAGATATAGGTATTTAATAACCACTTGCCGCTTTGTAACATAACCAAATGGCAAGGATAAAAAATGCAAATAACTGATGAACTATAAAACTACTTAGATATATTTAAGTATTTTATGGTCATACTGTTAAAAGATACAAAGAATGGCCTTTCTTCTTGGGGAAAAAATATACAAATGCAAACCAAAAGCAAGTAACTTAAAACTTTTTATAATTACAGAGGGATGTGGTTTTCCCACTGGCTGATTTAGATGATTATCTCCTTTTCAAACTTGGAGGCAATTATTACATTGATTGTGCTTGACACTAGCAGTCTAACTTCTGGATCCAAGCCCTGTGTGCATATCGTAAAGAACAGGATGATGGTTTGGTTTGAGGTTTAGGTTTTTTGTGTCTGAAATAGTTTGAAGTTGTACTATCTGAGCCACAAACCTTTGCAAATTGCTGAGGCGACAGTCAAGTGACACAGCTCAGAAGAAGACCTAGTGGCCTTAACATTGGCTGTCTTCAAAAACAGTCTACTTTTACTATCCCTATTTTTGAGTAACCATCTATGCAGTTAACCTATTTGACTTTAAGGCAGCAATGTGATACTATTACTAATGTGTCCCTAGGAGTTGGCTGTTTTGTCTAGGGCTGCTTACCAGGGCTGGCATCAATGTGCAGGCATTACTGTGGGAGAAATGCTTTCCAAAGGAGGTATTTCTGGCAGTGACATCAGATAACTTTGTGTCTTTAAATGCCTGCCAGTAAGTGAGCTGTGAGTTTGACTGTCTATGGAGTTCTTTCAGAGCTCAGGCTTCTTGAGTGTCAGGGCAGTTTGATCTGGCTGGCACTCTGAGGTGAGGGGGGTCAGAGTGGCACCCTTGGCAATCAGGGAGGCCAGGACTGCTCCACCATAGCCTCTGGAGCTTGGCATGGAAACTGTAATTCTAGCAGGGCTTTTTTCCCCAATTCTTCCACCTTGTGGGAGAAAAGCAGCTGTTCTGTAGTTAGCTGCTGTACAAAATGGGCCCACAATGACTCCAGTGGAAACAATGTCACCTCGGCATTTGGTCAGTGTTTTTACTGGCACGGTTCCTCATGAATTAGTGTTAAAACTGAGCTCTGCTTTTCCTAGCAAGTAGAAAACAGAATTTGCAAGGATTTTGTCCCCTTGAGCTTATAATTAGTACTCAGGAGCATGTAGGCAGACCCACGTGGTGTGCTCACCCATCCGGTGCCCAAGTGTGCTCATGGGGTCAGCAAGTGCAGAAAATGCCTTATTAAGCTGATCTGTTTGCAGACTCTTGACAGTGATACAGCTTTAGGGGAATGGTACAGTGTGACCATTTCCAGCAATGTCTGTAAAGTTTCTCAAGTGGAAGTGACTCTGGCTTTGAATCTCACTGCAGGGGTTTGTTTAATATGTAATTTGGGTACTCTTAAAAATAAATCCATTTTTTTCATATGGTGTGTTATTTGTTTAGTATTTAGGACACTTCAAATTTATTGTGAATTTGTGTGTTATGTTTTCTGGTGAGTATTGAGGTAAAAAAATTATTTAGCTCTTCTTTTCATAGCCAGCATCAAGAGATTATCTCTTCATCTTGTGAGTGGCAGGGCTTTGGCTTAATACTGTGGTAGGTGATTGAGCTTTTGGAGTTGTTCAAGTCCATCACTAAACAGTCATTTCCAAAATGAAAATTTGGCAAGAATGTTATATCTGGTAAGGATAACAAGTTTTTTGAGCAAGATAACCTGCTAATCAATGTTGACGTGTGTGAGAAGGCATCATCATCTAGTAGATTTTTTTGAAGCTGTCTAACTCTTGCTTATACTTCAGTGAGTGTAAATGTCTGGGCCCATATCTTCAGGGGGGAAACACTGCTTCTTTGTGTACTGTGTTGTGAGGAGTGGACTGGTAATGCCTTCATTTGACTTCAGTGAATGATAGGGTAAAGATTTGATGTAAGTTACTACTGATAGTAAATTCAGCTTCATAATTCAGAGAGTAAATTAGCTTAATGTTTTGATAACGAGGTTTGTTTTTTTTTTCCAATGATATGCCTCCTGTGCATGCACAATACTTTCAGTCTGAAAAAATTCTACTATATTTTCTTCTTTGGTAATATTATTCATAAAGTTTTGAAAATATATGTTTTCTGGAAGCCAATAACTTTTTAAAATATTGCAGTACCTGCTCCGGCCATCACTGCCACAGCTACAAAAATGGAGGTGGTTTCAGCAGAAGTCAACAGCTTGCTCCCTGAGGAAATCATGGACACCGGCATAACTCTGGTGGAAGACGACAGCATCGAGGCCGTTATCGTGTCTTCACCGATGGGAGAGTCTATTCCCATGGAAACAGAACTGGAAGAAATAGTGAACATAAGCTCCACCAGTGACTCCTCAGCCACGTCTACAGCCACAGTCACCACAGAATCGGTTCCTGCGCCCAGCAGCCACTCAGGAGATGCAGCACTGACCACCACAGCCCCAAGCCCTGATGTGAATGCAGCTGTAAAGCCTGCCTTTCCAGGTGGCCTCCATAAACTTGGTGCTCAGACCCCTGTCACTATCTCAGCTAATCAGATTATTCTGAACAAGGCCACTGATATTAAAATAGGCAGTCAGAGTATTAAACCGGAAGGGCAAAAGCTGATTGTAACAACTTTGGGCAAGTCTGGCCAGCCTATTGTTTTAGCATTACCCCACAGCCAGCTCCCGCAGTCGCAGAAGGCCGTGTCCCAAGCCCAGGGTGGAGACTCCAAGGTACAAGGCCAGCAGATCAAAGTTGTCATTGGAGGTCGTTCGGAAGTGAAACCTGTTGTGGGTGTGACGCAGGGAAGTCAGCTGATAAACGCTGCAGCCCAGCCCTCTGTCTTGCAGTCCCAGCAAGTAAAAACAGTACAGGTAAAATGAGTTACGCTGATGAAACATCTTAAAACCAGTTCTGTTGCTGCAATTGTTGTCTGTTTCCTGCTCTGATTGACACACTGTTGCTTTCAGCCTTTGCGTTTATTCTTTGTATTAAAAAATACAATGCTGCTCTTAGCCCATGCTTTCATCTGTGGATGCGTTTGCCATTTTATGCTGTTTGCCTCTAGCTACTGTCTAGAGACTTAGGGTTTGCCTCAGAGAAAGTGAACTATTCAGTAAATTGAAGATAATTTTCTCATTATCTTAATTTTATAAAAATAAATTCTACATACTTTCAGGAAGACTGAATTCAACTCTGTATGCCTATTGTTCTTTATTCAAAGTATACTCCTTTATGGAAGAGTAGCTTCTCCCTATTATGCTCAGTTTGTTTAAATAAACTCTCTGAAAAAAACTTCTAGCATCTGAAAAAAACCAGAAAGCTGTATCTTGTCTGCCTCAAATCTAGTTAAGCTTGTTAATAGACTGCGATGGAGTAGACACTGTCATAAGCTAAACATTTAAGGTTTTGTTCCCAATCTCTGGCATGGATCTTGAGATATTTGAAACCAGAGAATCTTGGATCTAAAAATGTGTTGAAAAGACTTGGGTTATGACCCAAAGGGTCTGATTGTCTTCTGCTATGTGGCAGAACTAAATGTGAGTGACTTTGTTCTATTGGCAGTGAGACAGAAATAAGACCTCTTAAAGTGAAGGACAAATAGAACTCAATGCAGGTTATGATGGAAAAATATTTATTTTACTGTCTAAATGAAATGAGAAATTACACTCTTAAGTATACTACTAAAAATAATCAGCTGCACATAAAAATGACAAAGTTTAAAGCATTTTATTAGCCAAATGTTCCTTGATGAGTATTTCATGACAGGTGAATAAGATCAATTCTGAATATTTTCTCTAAAGTTGCAGATGATTCCTGTACCAATTTCTACTCTCTCCTTTTTTTGTTGCTACATCCTACCTGGAAATATATTTAATAATGGGCATTTGAAACATAAATGATTGTCACTATAGTTTTCAAGGAAGTCTCTGCTCTTTAGTCATCATAGGAACATTTAAGAGTGGATCAGTTCCTGTTACTTGACTTCATTATTCACTGCCAAATGACAGATATAGGAAACTGAGGAGAAGGATTTAGCTGTGATGTGGTTTTTCCTTGCATGAGATGATTTGTGCTGTCAGTGACTGAAATCAGCGACTTTGCCATGGACCTCTGCGATTTGCCTTTGGGAATCCTACACATTCCTTAGCAGAAGCTCTTACTAATGGACTTGCATCCGTTTCTAAATCTAGTTAATTGCAGTTCGGGTAAATTTGTTTCGTTGTGGTTTCTTTTTGTTAAGCCATTGGTTCCTTTTGCACAACAGATTGAATTGCTAGCAATTGACATTCTTTTTTTCCCACAAGAAGAGGAGGGAGTAGAAATGAAAAGCAAGGATACAAGGTTAGCACCCGATATTGCAGGGGGAATGATTGTGTTAGCATTTCACAGTGCTTTTCCATGTAGAAAATTTCTATGAAGCTGGGTGAGAGATTCTGGCTCTACTCTAGCCTGTGTGACAGAGGAGGTAACCCAGACCTTGAGTCCCTGTCTTAGAAAATGAAGTGATTCATTTACCCCACATCCTGAATGAGCCCCTTAAGCTTTCAATGAGTGGAAAAGGAGGCTGTGAATGCCTCCCTGACTCCCCATGGGTCTTGTGTAATTTATCTCTTGTGGCTTTGTGAGCCAGGTATTTCAGATGGAGGGCAGCACAAGACTGACTTGGTGCTGAGAAGTGAACTGGTACAGATTAGATGACAAAGAGCTCTTATCAGTTCTTGTGGTCACTATCATAGGGGCTTTGCATCATTAGAGAAATTCAATTGCCTTGACATCTAATCTAATCTAATCTTGTAGTCTAATTGTGATAGTTGAAGTCTCAGCACCTGAGGCATAATTGGTGGAGTTCAGTAAAATGTTTCTTGGAATTTGACTCCTTCTCCTCATATAGTTCTAGATGTGTGAGACTGTGATGTGTTAAGTGTGGCAGAGCCTTTGGCCCAATCTATATTCAGAGGTTAATTACTGTCCTTAGCAGCTTGTCCTGATTTAGTTGAAACTAATGTCATGGATATGTGGAAAAAAACTGCTGGGCAATTTCATCTGCTTTCAGCCTGTGGCTCCTGCCTGCCTACAGCCTTAAAAGTGGTGGTGTGCCTGCTGCTCTACTACTTTAGTCCAGGTTCATTAAGCAGGAGTTTGGCCTTGCACGTGACTGAACCAGGTGTCCAGACGCATCACCATGGCTGCCATTAAGTCTGACTTGTGCTTGTTTTGTGTTGTAGCTGGCTCTGGTTTTAACAGTGTCCGCAGCATTGTCGCTACCATGGCGAGGCAGCTGCTAAGCCATCACTGTGGCTTTATTTCATTATGGAAGAGGGATCTTGTGCACTCTGTAACTTCAAACTCCCATTTGGAATGCTCAGTTTCTTTGTCTCTGAAGTTAAGGTGTTCTTTTCTATTTCTAGAGTCCCTGTTTTTTCATACTATGCTAAATGTAAATTACATAGAAAGTGGGTACATGGACAGGCTCCCAAGAGGTCATCTAGGGAGTGGATTTATAGTGTATAAGCTCCTTTGTGGTAGCTGACAGTGGATATCCAGCACTAAATGTGAGATATGAGTGTGCCTATTTCTGTATGGATAGAAGAGAGTCTGAAAACCAAGTCCACCCATATCAGCTTGCTAGTTCATCTTTAGTGGAGAGTGTTTAGGAAGACATAACTTGACCCTTGAAGTCAAGTTGCCTGCAAGTAAATATCTTGACTTCTGTAGGGGAAAGAATGTTGGTGTGTGCTCTTAAATATAGTATTCTTACAGAAGAGCTTGCTGCTGCAGGGAATATATTTGCAGTCAAAGTAACTTGCAGAGGGCATGCTTGCTTACATAGGCAGGGATAATGTTAAGCTCCTTGAGATCAGTACAGGCAATGTACATGCAATCAGTACTCTGCAATGGCGGAGTGCTCCAGAGAACTTGCCCATTCTGAAGTATCAAAGGGGCATCTTATTTCCTCTGGTTTCTCCAGTCTTTACTGAAATGGGTAGTGAGGATCCCAGTGGTGCCAAGAAGCTTCTGTTGCCTGGGCATATCTAGTGCCATAAACCTCAGAAAGGCTTGCTTGGCAACAGGTAGGGGCCGGAGTGCTGTTCCTCATTTATAACCAACACATTTGTCTTGCTGTTTCCTAAGCCCTGAGGGGATTCACTTGTTTATTTAGACCTCCCTCTTTGCAGACAAATAGTTCACCTAAAAAGCAGGAGGAAATTTATTTGAGGAGGATACTGCAGGTTAAGTATGAGGGGAAGCAGGGCTACTTGTGTTGACCTGTTATTTTGGGATTTTTAAGGGCTTTTTCTGAAATACTTTGTGTTAATGGTCCAGTAGTATTTTACACGCATTAATGTAAGTAATTTAGGCACATTTATTGAGTTTTACTGGGAAACAACTGCTGTTATCCAGAGCTGGCTGTTCCTGCTGAACATTCATCATGTTCTGAGCCAGACTTTGCTCTCACTTCAGAGAAAAAGCAATATCAATTGAGTGGCAATAATACCTTATGGCAAGGTAGGATTAATTTAAGCAAAACAAAAATCTCAAATCAAGCAGATGAATGTGTAGAATTGATCAGAAATTAAAGCGTGTCCAAGCTGAAAAAAAATTACGGGTAAAATGCCTGCTCATCTATCAGCTGTATGTGTGCTAAGATAATTGAATCCTTAAAATTTAAAAATGGCTTTGAGTTAAATTTGTGAACAGGGCTGTGAATGAAGCTTCCTTCTTCAAACAACTTATGTTTCAAAGTTTTAATTAATATATCTCCAAAAAGAACAGGTTTATTTCTCCTCTGTTTCATTTTAAAGCCTTGACAATTGTATATCACGCATAAAGCACCTACTGTGCCTGAGGAGCAGCGTATTTATTCTGAGATGGAGCTTTCCTCTGAGGAGCACTTGTGGTGTAACTGTGGAGCAGCAGGTGGCTTCCTTTAAATGAGGAATCTATTCTCTGGTAGTGCCTGGTGTCAGAGCTGCCCCTTGCTAGTTTGCCTGGCTGGGTGTAGCTTAGGCATACAGAGGTGCCCTTGGCTTTCCACAGCAGCCTGGAGGGCTCCAGTGCCATAGCAGAGAGGAGCTCCAGCTTCCCTGGCTGTGCCATGACTGTGCTACTGGGAGCTGGGGCAGCCTCACATGTGCTTTTTGTGGAGCAGCTGAGGAATTTATGTGCCACTGAATACTTTGAATGTTTTTGCCTTATGTGGTTGTAAAAAAGGTGTTTTCAGGCAACAAATTCTATAGATAGGGTTTTGTGTAGGAAACGTAACTTCCAGCCTACTCAATTGCTTCATTTGCGCGTTTGTGACTTTCTCAGGCTGTCGAAAGTAGCTGTCAGCTCTTTATCTTTGCATGTCAGGCAGATTTCTGATTTAGCTGCTTGAGTAATAAAGGTGGCTCTGTGCCCTTGAGAGGTGGCCCCCCACGTGGATGTTTATGTTGTACCTCTGGATATTTCTGGAGTTGATGGCTGGTGCCCATGGGATGTGCCTGAGGGTGTGTGGTGGAAGGGAGGCAGTATATGCCTGACCTGTGGGGTGGGCAGGTGTGAGGGCTTCAGTAACGCCTTCCAGTGTGCTCACATAGACCAGGCCACATCCACAGGCATCCTCTGCAGTCAGCAGGTTAAAAGTGTTTGGAAAAAGTCAACCTCTAAATTGAACTGTTCATTAGCCGGGTGCCAATGTATAAAAACTTTGGAATAAATGCATCTGGTAGTTAACTTCTCTCAGTGTGGAAAAGGGGGAAAAGCCTTCTTTAAAACTTTTAAGACTATATAGTTCTGCTTACGAAGATTTCAAGCTGAAGGGATCTGTTGTTGAATTGCTGTACATGTTCTTGGTCCAGCTGTGTTTTAGGAGACTGGATTGCAATATGAAAATAGATCCCCTTGTACCTGGAGGTAGCCAAGTGATTTGTTCTTGGCTAGTGAGTACTCAAAATTTTCAGGCACTGATGATCCATGTACGTTTGGGGAACTGTTGCAGAAAGCATTTTCCCCATTTGCAAAACAAGTGTGCCGCTATGTCAAAATGGTCAAGAGATGTTTCAGAGCCGTAGTGGTCGTATTTAAATCACTGGGGGACAAGTTTTGTCCTAGTTGGCTTAAAAAGAAGTGACTTCATTTAAAGCTTCAAATACTGAGAGGTGTGCATTTAATTTTAACATTTTTATGTAGACCAACCGCATGTAGGAAATAATTTCAGCGTCTTGAAGATGAGATGTTTGCACAGAGAGCTATCTTCTGAAAAAGCTGAGAGGGATTTGGCTATCCTACTTTGGTAGCTGGCATTCTGAAGTGTCAAGGATAATCTCCTAGTTCTTTCCATACGGAGAAATGGAGATGAAATGCAAGACATGCAGTTATTCTTCTAATTATGTGTGCAAGTATTGCCCTTTCTATTTTTAATGTAATTAACAATACAATGATTTAGATCCAAAATGCTCAAGTTACTTTAGATCTTTTTTCCTCCATCTTTTAGATTGCGAAGAAGACTCGAACCCCAACTTCTGGCCCGGTGATCACCAAGCTGATATTTGCAAAACCAATCAATAGCAAAGCTGTTACAGGGCAGACCACTCAAGTGTCACCAGTCATTGCAGGTTGTACTACTTTGACTTGTTTTGCTGTACCATTTTTTAAAGGCTTTTCAAAGAAATGGTAATTGTAGAAATTCTTCTGTCTCAACAATTTTACGGTAGTTTCTGTCAAAGTACCTCAAGCAATTGAAAAAAAAAAAGTCAGAAAACTTTTTGGGTAGAAGCAGATAAGTGCAGTTGTTGGTACCTTTATACTTGCTCATTTAGAATAATCTTGGTAATTGCAGAATTGCTTTTACTGCAAGGTACTTTTACTTCATGGATTTTGGGGAGGAGAAAAAAAATACCCCAGAGCCACAAAAAAGATTACTTGATGAACAGGAAGTATTTATAGAAACAGTGTATAAATACACCAGGGGAAAAGGAGACACATGCTTTTGTATTACTTTAATCTGCTTATAGTTAGACTTACATGTAAGTAACAGAAAAATTATTTGAATGAAGAAAGCTGTGTTGTTTTTAAGTTGCTCGCCCACTTTAAAAACAACCATCACAGAACTGTCTAAGAAAGGCAAATAACAAATGGTCTTTCTCCTTGGAAAACAACTCTATATATCCTTATTTAAAAAAAAAAAAAGTCCAACCAACCACAGAATAATAGCAAAAACACCAACAGAATTAAAGAAAAAATCACAGTGTAATGTCTTGTCTATAATGGCAGTGTATCTGTTGCTAAACATCTTAGACATCCAATTTTTCTGAAAAAGACAAATGTAGGAAGCTGGAGTTGTCTTTAGAGCTTTGGAGGATGTCTTTAGCTGCTTACAGATTGATCAGCCTAAGTAGGCCTAAAAATCTTTTCCACATATTTAAACAAATTTTTCAAGTTACAGCCCTGGGATTGAGCTGGTTTTAAAAATTATGCATCTCCTATATTCAGA
>VZUA01082636.1:17789-33679 GCA_013401035.1 Horornis vulcanius
TCCAGCTCTTAAGTGAATGGCCCATACAGGGGTCAAACCCACAACCTTGGTGTTATTAGCACTGGACTCTAACCAACTGAACTATCACTTACAGATACACTTACGTTCTTGGCCTGCAGGACTTTCCAGTGCCTCTTACAAATTCCTGAGCTTACAGAGGTGGTGCTGAATTGCCTCTGTATATATTTCCTTCTAGAAACGAAATTGCTGAATGTTGAAAGGGAGGGTTGCTGTCAGGAAAGATCAAGAAATGGAAATGTACCTCTGTTGGGATGTGTGTCAAGGAGATCTGGAGACCTTCAACCTGAAATAGAGGATGAAGTAAGAACAAGTGTCAGTGGCAAAGGCAAAAGAGGAAAATTATACCAACTCTTATCTTTCAGTAGGTGGAGATGAAAAGGAAAGGGAGACATGCAAAGTTTTCTGGGTTTAAGTGCTTGAGAGATGCTCTGAAGCTGTTGTGATAGACAGACACATAAAAGCCAAATGATTGCATAGTTATGAGCAGCAAAACTTTGCAGAGCAGCAGAGGCATTGGAAATAAAATTAATTATAGTTGACCAATAGGTTGTGAGGTGAAGAGTCCCTCATTACCAATTTGTCAATGAATAAGAAACAAAGAAGTTCCTGAAATGAGAGGCAATAATGAGAAGCAAGGTTGTCGCAAGATGATGGTTCTTAAATGTGGATCTTGTCAAGTACCTCCGTGGTCGTTATTGTTATATTCTTGTATCAGCCAAAGATGTGCAACATAGTTTTTAGAAGACAAAGACATGAATGTCTTAGAAATACTAAAGGAGAAAAACCAAGAGGGGATGTTGAAATGTTTGAAAATGCTACTTGAGCATAAAAAAGTCAAACCAGAAGGACTTGGCACACTGCTGATAGGTGAATGATCCACACAGTAGCAGGTTGTATTTATGGCATATGCAGTTGTGCATGCTGTGAGGAAATAATATTCCTAAGCATATTGCCTAGTTTCATTAAAGGTACCAGGGTATTTGTGGGGAAGGTCTGATTGCCACTGGATAACTTATTGCAAGCTCATATCTGTAAAATGGGCATCTGAGCAGAAAGAGAATGCCAGGATGCATAAGGAATGAAATGCTGGATGCTATGTGGAGCATTGTACCACCATGACAGGTACCAAGATCTGCCCTTACCTGAAAGAGTATTGGTGACCCCATCTTAAGAATTATAATGAACCGCTTAAAGGGGTTTGGAGATAAGCCCATGAGAACAGTTAGAGACATGCAAAAATGTCTCTGCAGCACACCAGAAGTGCAGTTATTATTTATTCTACAGCTAAAGCCCCTTAGTATGCATAAGACTTTGTAGACAAATAGGACAGGTCTGTGCCTGAGGAGTTTGCCTTCTGAGCAAGACAGAGCACAGCAAAAGGAAGCAAACCAAAAGAAGTGTGTTGGTACATGTGCAGAGCAGGGAGGCAGAAGGAGGCAGAAAGAGCCATGGGAGAGGAGAGGTCAGGGTCAAAGGTATCACCAGAGCCCTCCCAGGGTATGCACTTACCTTCCAGTAAGGCAGGCCCCTCTAGTGTTGCTGTGGTGAGGAAAAGCTTTTGTTTCATCTGTGAGGTGTGACCTGTCTGCTTACAACTGCAGTACTATAGGAAATACCCTGCAGACTCCACAAACTGGCTTCTTTTTCTACATATTCAGATGCTTTTACAGCAGCTCCATATTTGTGTGCATGGAAAAGCAGCTGCATTACGCAAACACCAAAAAAAAATTAAATTTTAATTCAAAAGCAAATTTTGGGGGACTTGTGTTGCTATGCTTTAATATTCATGCACTCAAGATTTATTCATACAAATGAATTTTAAGTTGAAATCTAAACATGAAAAAGGTAGTATTGCACATTTTATTATAAACTTCATGCTAGGTTACCAAACATGATACAAAATCAGTATCATTTGAGATGTGTAATTAGCCAGCATATCCATAGACCTAGAAATGTTCATCATATAATCATTTTGAGTGATGAAAATCTTGAGTATTTTCTAATCCAGTTGCAACTAATTTCAGAAGAGAATAATATTAATAGAATATCTTNCATATGTGCAAATGATTTCATTCAAATTTAGTATATGCCTAATATGTAAAGTGGCTGAAAACTTGAATATATGTATCTGAATAACTCATAATTTTCACTTAAATAAAAACCAAAATTTGCCACCAGCTTTGGAGGTCAGACAAAGTAGATGGCGTTTTTTGGATGATTTTGCATGTGCAGTAACCCTGGAGTTGTAAATTTTTCTAGAGAAATGAGGAATGATGTGAATGCCCAATGAGAGAAGTAAATAAAAAGGTTCCTGTTGCTTTAAATGCCATAAGAAAATCACAGAAAAATGTGACACTTGCCAAGTGGAAGAAGACAGAATCACTCAAAAGAAAATGTGGCTTTNGAAAATGTGGCTTTCAAAGTCTTAGATGATTTATCAGACAATGAAACCTAAGATGAAAAGTGTGAAAATACAATACTAAAATCTAAGTGCATTAAAAACTCTTTCAGGTAATACCATGGCTATGAAAGGAATTGAACTGACAGTTCTTGTGAATGAAGTTCTGTGACTTTAGGAGAAGGAGATCCATGGGCAAAGGATAGAAAAGCCTCATTTGTTCTGCTGTGCCATGCATTTCACCTCTGATCTGGAAGATAAAGAAGATCCATACTTGGAAGATTAGCAGAAAAAAAAACCCCAACAAAATCAACAACCCAGGCTCAAGAGCCTGTTTTGTTATGAGTCTTTCTGAGGAGCTCCCAGTACTGGGATCAGATGCATTGTCACCGGNACCGGCAGTTTTCATAATGATGTGGAAGAGCAGGAAGTGTCCCTGAGGAAGGGAACTAAAATTACCAACAGCATTTTTTACTGTGGCATCAGCTGTAGTCTAATAAACAGTGGTAGGCTGTTTTCTCCCTATTACTCAGAGCTCCTCTGCAAGTTTAATTTGCATACACATGGGTGACAACTACTGCTAAAATAAGCATGTAGAGAAATTGGAAGCAATTTAGAGGCACATATGGACTCACAGTTCCAAATTCTCATTCACACTAGTAAGAAGTGCAAGCAGGGTCAAAACAGGTATGATACATGCTTCTTCCAATGCTCCTTCCTGCAGGCAAGAACTCTAAAAAATTATGGCTGTAAATTAGAATTGGGCACAAAATTCTTGTCCGTCCTTCTAAGGGCCGGTCTGTCCTAGCCCTGCTGACATGAGTATGGAACAGATGATATCTGACCAGTGTAGCTTTGCTTGTAAGAATTTCTAGTGTCAACATGTTTATAATGGCAAAGACATGCCTTTCTTGGAAGAGGTTATTTTAGTGGAGAGAAGATGTTGTACAAGATGGAGTACATCTTACTTTCTGTAGGAATACACAGCAGCAGGCATGGAGGAGAAGGTAAGGAGGATTGCCAAGCACTTTTGCATGGTGTGTCTGGAAGCTTGTGCTCTGGGTGGGAAGCCATATGAGAGATGGGGCCACAGCTCCTTTAGTCTCCTCACCTAGTGAGCCTGTTCCATGCACAAAAGCATGGCTCACCTGTAGAAGCATATTTGTGGTGCTTTCACAGGTTACCTACCCCAGAGAAGTGCTCCCTAACGCAGACTTGACTTTGAGCTCATTTTTTTTGCTCCCAGGCATACAAAATGATTTTGATTTAAATGAGAATCAAACTCACCTTTTTCCTCCTGTTATATCAGTGGGAGAGAAAACACTGCTTGACTAGCTGTCTTACCTCATTGTTTGTATGATGACCTCATCAGTGCAGCACATGCAGAGGTCTGTACAAAAAAAAACCAAAAAACCAAACCCTGGGCTGTATTCTCAATTCACTTTCTGAGTGTTTAGCTAAAGCAGAACTTCTGTTGCAGAGCTACTCTCTTGTTTGACTAAAGACTGCTATTTCTACTTATTATCATTTCATCATAGAGTAAAAAGACACTTTCTATTTTCCAATTTTTCAGTATGAGTGAAAAGCACTGCCTGATAGCCTTGGAAATTGAAGGTTTCTTGTTTTTTTCACAGAATGGATATAGCTTGGGTAGTATTAGCTTCCTTCTCTCAACAGCCTCTTGTTCCTCCCCAGTTTGGTGTTCAGGACTTATCCCATTCTTGATCTCTATTCTAAGTCTCACTTGGTGTGTTCTCTGCAATTGAGGCAATTGATGCCTCTTGCAATGCAGGATTTGAGGGGGCAGCAGTCCTGTGAGACTGAGCTGAAAATGCAACTCTGTCTCAGCAGCACAGAGCATACAGAACGAGCACCACATTTCAATGGCCACCAGCCCAGGCAGAGGGAAGGGAAGGGAAGGGAAGGGAAGGGAAGGGAAGGGGGCCCATCACATAACTGGTTGCCTGAACCATCTTTTCCCACAAAACAAGGCCCCCATGAAGGGCATGGCACTGTAAATGCACTAGGACAGGTCAAACTCATATCAGAATCCCAGAAGGGGAAGAGAATTTGCACTTGCACTGTTCATCTTTTTGTTGTTGCCTGGGAGATTACTGTAGATTCTTGACTCAGATCTTATGTTGCTTCATAATATTTTTTTTGCAAAGAGATATAGATTTTTCCTTGTTGCCTTTTCACCCTCTTTTTTGTAATCCCTGCTTGGCAGCTAAAGTGGTCAAACATTTTATGTAACTGGTAGCAGAAATGATTGCCAAGGACTGAATTGTTTTTTGGGAACATCCCTCCCCTTGGGTTAAACATAGGCTGCAGCATCCCTGTATAATGAAAAGATTGGAAAACATTTGCACGCTGGAGTATTTTCTGCATTGTCTTAACAGAGTAAGACATTCACAATTGTGAATATCATACCTGCAAAGACAAGTTTAGTCAGCCTCCATCTTTACTGTACTTAGTCCATACACTAAAATGTTTCCCATTTAAACCAAATTCTCTAGCCCTTGTGTTTTATTACCTTGTCATGTGCTGTTGGCTACAGCCTGGTGTAATAATAATAATACTGGTGTATTATCTTACCATGTACATTGTGGCACTCACATTGGTTTTGTACTGCAAAATTGCACAGGATGCTGGACCAAGAATGTCCAATCCTTTTGATTATAAAATATGAAAGCAAATCTGGAGAGGTTTTACTGCTACAAAAATTAGATGNGATTAAAATCTTTAAATTCAGAAAATGGTTAAAATTCAAACTGGAAGATAAAGCCGAAGAAACATTCAGCCTTGCTAATTCAAACACCATCTCCATATCTTTTCTACATATACACATGTATGCACATGCATTCCCAGTCTTGCATATACATTTACAAACTCACACATTTGCTAACTCAGACACACATTTACAGGCACACTCACACAGAGAATGTGTTCTGCAGTATAGCTGGTACACAGGGTATTTTTGAAGACAGAACAAGATGACTGTAAATTGACACTTCCACCCACTAATGAAAAAAAGCCAAGAAAACCTCAGCAGAGAATGAGTTTTATAATTAATGCTGAACAATTTTCATTGACAAAGCAAAAAGAAGCAAGTGGATGGCTGATTTAAATGTTGAATGATTAATGCACAGAGAGGCGGCTGAGGAAAAAGACAAATTCAGGAGCAACTATGGAAATTTATGTATGAGAGAGTCAGCACCATATTCTGATCTCAGTTACACAGTTGTAAATCTGTTATCTTAATGGAAGTATTCAGCTTTTATATTTGCATAGCATAAGTGAAAATAGAATTTAACCCAGAATGCATTTTCGATTGTGTATTTGCATTACTGAAAGGGGAGAGATGTGTATGTTTGCATGTGATAAACTGCAAATACATGAGACTTTTTGTATCTCTTGGTAAGAAATGTAGAGAATGAATATGTGTGTGATTGTGTACGTGCGTGCCAGTTGTGGGGCTGTCTGACAGTGAGTGGGAGGGTGAGAACGTGTTTGTTCCTAGACTCCGTGGTTGAGTGAAAATGGCTCCTGGAAATGCCGTTTCAGATTAGAGAGCGATGACTGGAGAGGTGGATATTTCATTATCTTCTTCTTTGTGTGGTGTTTTGGAGTTGTGTGTAATGTGAAAGCAGAGCTATATATAATCCAGTCACACATGTGGCGTCCTCGAGATTTATAGTGCCTGCTAATGCCAGAATCTTTGGGGTGTTTCACTGTGCTAAGCAAAATGCCTCAAAGACCAAGGCATTGCAGACCCCACCTGACTTTTCCCGTGTAACATGAAAGAAGAAATTCTCCTTCCTACAAGATGCCCAGTTTTATTCCTAAATTTGTGCGAAACGCCCATCACAATGTAGAGTGAGTGCTGCCTCTTGTCCTTGCCTTGTGAACTGGGGCTAAACCCCACCTGCCTTGGGTTGTGTGTGAGCTGGGAGAGGAGGGTGTGGAGGTCACAGGCAGTAGTTTGCTGTGTGCAAGCATCTGAGATGCACAGGCTATATTTTTAGCTGCTCCAGATTCTCTCCTGGCTGGGATATGATGCTGAAGAGTTTATTGCTGTAAGGATGTGCCTAGAATACCAGGCAGCCTCAGAAATTTACTGTGCCGCAGAGCCCTGACTCAGTGCTGCTCTGTGACTTTCCTGTATTGCTTCTGCGCTGGAAAGAGAAAAAATGGTTCCTTGTGTTCCTGGCTGCTGCTGGCGCTGGAGGGATAGCTGCTGTGATTTACTGAGAAGCCCTGTTGCAGGGAATGACAACAGCTCTGGATCTGGCTAAGCTGTAGTTTGCTTGGTGAAGCTGCTCTCAGCTTTCTTCACAAATATTACTCTACATTTTTGTCTGAACAGTAGGAATAATTCAAGTTAAAATTCTGCCTTTAATTTGTGAATTTTCCAAACATGTCTATAATGCCTCTGCAAGTAGTTTTTTTGCAGCTGTGCACACTAAATGCTTCAAAAATATTAGGAACATTTCATAGGTAGTTTCTCTGTAGGGCATCTCAGGGGAGAATGGGGACATATGGCCATGGATGGATTTCTGTACACCTGGCTGTGAGGGAGGCGGACAGCCAGCCAGAGGAGTGAGAATTTGATAGGGATAATACTCTCTGTGGTGAATCCTGTAGGAAATTAAATTACATTCATGGTCCTTCTGTCCCACTGATGAGGATGCACCTGCAGGTTTGAAATGGTGGTTTCAAACTCAAAACCCACTTTAATTGTGATATCAAGTACACTTACCATTACATATACGAATGTTAAATTACATATATGAAAGATCAGCAACTGACTTCTTGAAAATCTAAATTCTGAGGAGCCCAGTTTGTCCTTTACGAGTCAAGTGAAAGAGCATAAACGCTTGATGAAGAAAAATTATTTGTATCATCAGATTTTTTTAGAAACAAGAAACAAGTAAGAGAAACCCCGAAGAGACTGAGCAGGATGCCTCTAAGTCCATCCACTTGAGAAACACGCTAAGACTCCGTGTATTCACTTGGGGTTTGGCTGTATTATATTCCACAAGAAGTGGCCTTTTCTCCATTTTCCAACCTAAACGAGTCTACGACGCTATGATCGCAGCCCGAAGGAGACTGGAAATAAGGAGCTGACACCCGTCTGCTTCTTGCTGGGTCCCGAGCTCTGCTGGAGGCTCCCTGCTGCCCTCTTGTTGCTGGAAATGACACTGGAAATACGCGCACTGTTTTCACGTTGTGATGGGAGCTTGACTAATATCCTCACATTTGGGGGAAAATCGTAGACCTCACATAGGAATGTCTGTCTCATTGCTGTGGCATCCGGAATAACAAATGCGGCAATCGCAGCTATAGTGCCTAGCGCTTGTCTGAACTGCCGCATACTCGGAAGCACAAACACGACTGAGGGGCAAGCTCGCGAAAGGATTGTAGGCAGAGGCAATATATTTTTTCAATTTTTTAGTCTTGCAAAATACAGATGAGCTTTCAGCCATACAAGTTCTCTCATCATGCTTACTTTTCCCACATGCTTACTTTTCTAATGCGCTTAGGGTATTGCAACTACTGCTTCAGTAAATGATAGAGACTGAGACTAAAGTGATGAGTGTTTTCAAAGCAGCCCCACTGAATGCCACACACACAAGGCTTGAAGCAGCTCTGTATGAGTATAGAAGATTCTGTATTTTAATTTTGTATTATTCTTTACTTTTCTTTGATCACTAGTACTCCGACGTTGTCATCCACGTATTAATGAAATTTATTTGAAATAATTTTTGTGGCTTGCAGCTCAGTTCCTGCTTGCTTTGCTGGTTGATTTCTCTTCTGACAAAAAATAATCAAATTGGATTCTAAATTGCTCCTTGTTTGCAAAGACCAGTGGCTATGTATGGGATACAGAGAATGAACTCTACTCTGTCCAGTCGTGAATGGTAGCCAGGTCAGGGCTGAGCCGCATTGGCAGGAGGCAGTGATGTGGGAAGGTTGCCCTGCCATTATCTATTCTGTAGACAAGCAGCAGATTTAATTCTCAGAGGATCTCAAGCCTATAATAAAATCTCAATGGGAAGAAAAACCCCGACCCAGAAGACAGTGGCATGTTCTGCTTGTCCTCCATAGTCGTGGGTCTAAGTGTGGCTGTGCATCAAGGGAGCTGTGTGACAATTTTGTGGAGCCTGTGTATCTGAGGAAACCCATCCCCCAGTGTTCTGCTGGAGTTGCTGTGAGGTATATATTTATACTGCTAGTGAAAAACAGAAGGAAAAATGAGAGTGTCTCTAACACATGTAATCTGCAGAAAAATACACATTTGCATGTTGGTTTTAAGCAAGGAATCTTTGCTGCTAAGAGAACAGCAGTGTGCATGTTTTTTTCCTCTTGTGTGCTGTTTTCCATGTTCCATGAACGTGTACTGAAAACCTGGCATTTTTCTCGAGTTGGCACTGCTGGGTGACCTCATACTCCTATTTGTCATCTCAGCAATTTCAGCTTCAGTGTTCTTCCTTAGATTCATTAAGAAAATATTTAGCATCCGAAGAAAGGAAGCACCCTGTGGCCTGCTGTGCTCCCTACAGCCAAGCCAATAAAAACAGAGCCCCAGAGCACTTTCTGAGGGTGCAAGGGTGACTCCAGGGCACTTCTGTTCCCTTGGAAACAGGAGAAATGGGTCATATCTACAAAAAGTGACCCAACCCTAGTCGTGATGACCTTCTGCATTTGAGGATTTTAAATAGGATCTTTGCAAGGTGAAAAAAAAATCTTGTTTTCTAATAAATCATGGGGTTTAGACTGGGAAGCTGAGATGAAAATCTGCTTTCCCTTAATTTGGGGGTTATTGGGGTTTTCTCCTACAAGTCTCTTTTTAGTCACATGTGCACACAAGCTTGTTATCAGAAAAGCTGCTTGGGATGCGTGAACCTTTTTGTTCTAATGTAGTATGTGCCCAATATTTCATTGAAGAAAGCAAAATGGAAGCTATTTTCTGAAGGCAGCTTTCATCATAGCAGCGAGGCGGGGAGCGGCTCAAGTATAGTAAGACAAAATGTGAGACAAATGTTGCCTCCTCCGAGCCAGCATCTGACCTCGACAGTGAGCGCCTTCCGCTAAGCTGGCTGTGTACAGCCCCCGCTCCGGCATCCATCTTGAGGTTTGTGGGATGTTGTTTTTGTTCCCATCCCTCCATCTGATCGGGCACAAGCAACATATATTCCTCTGCCTTCAACCCCGACCCTGAGGTATGCTGACATCTTGATTTCCCCTCCTCCACTTGTCCCAGCCTCAGCGAGGAAGCTGGGGGAAAATTTACGGAGAACGAGCAGGCCTGGCGCCAGGGAGTCACCCTGCTGCTGTGGGGGGAAAGCTACATTTGGGAAGTGAGATTTTTCCCGAATTGCCGAGGCCTGGGTGTACGGCACCATCTCCACTTGACCCTGCAAAGCAAAATAAATCAGTAGCATGAGGTCGCCTTCCTTTTTCCCCCCTCTCCTTCCCCTCCCAGGGAAAAAGCCACCAAGTGCAGCAGCAGGAGCTGATTCAGGCAATGGATGTTCGGTCCCTTCAGAAAATGGGGCTGGGAGGAGTGATGGAGGAGGGGTTGCAGACCGTGCTGCTGACCTGCTGAATTATGACTTTAATGCAGTCACTTTAATAACTTGCTGTAGCTCCAACCACCAGATGCAATTTATGGCAAAGCAGGCGCCCAGGCATTTTTCTTTCTATGAAGACTAAGCAGATCTCTGATTACCACCCCCTCCCCCCAAACCATTACCTTCCCCCGCTTGCTCTGCTAATGGAAAAATGTTATGTGTCGATGTGCTTTTTCCCCAAGCCCTGTTTTCAGGAAATGGTGGAGAATGAGAAACTAACACAAGCGCACATATGCTTTTGCAGGAAAGATTGCTTTAACGCCATTCCTTAACCACGCAAAATTCCTCCTGCTAGCAGAATTGCCAGTTCTTTTTCTAAAACCTTACAACCTCAGCCAGATGCAAGGCAAATTCCAGGATTGATTTGTAGGGAAAAAGAAAGACCCCTCCCTCCATCTGACCAAAATCATCTGAAGTTTGTGTGATTTCATTGCACAATACAAAGCCTGCAGCCCTTTAGATCTCCCTGCTGTAAAGAAAGCTTGAATACAAGCCACAAACAATCAAACAAACAAAAATATGAACCTGGGAATGATGAATAGGCAAACTGGACTCAAAGTTTTAATTTTGTATTTAATGTTTGTATACAATAGATGGGTATATTGAGAAAGCAATGTACAGATAGGCAGCAGATTCCCTGCCAGTTCTCCTATTTTAAAGACCCATTCATTTTCCATCTAAGGGATGAATTCTTCCTCCCACTTTCTTCTACTCTCTCCTTTTCTGTGATTTGCATGATCATTTGCTACATATGTTATGAATTACTGTTTATCTTTGTCCAGTCTGCAAAGCAATTTCCCAAAAAAAATTTCAGTGGATCAATAAATTCAGATTCTGTTTTCTCTTCTAAACTGAGGGAAAGAAAAATAGTAAGACAAAGTAAATGTTTTCTTTTTAGCTAAATTGAACAAAAATCTGAGTTAAACACATAGGCCTATTTCTGAATACTTAGGGCTCACACAGAAGCCCTGTGAGTCAACTGTTTTGTATCTTTCTTTTGATTTTCCTTTCCCTTCCTTAAAAAAAAAAAATTACTTGGAACTGCAGCCCTGAAAAATGGCATGTGCTGCTTTGAACCTTCTGAAACAGTGTCCATACAAGGACTAGCAGATAAGTCCTTCATGACTGTTAAATATTTATCAGCAAGGCAAATTCCTCCTAGGTTACAGCAAGTACAGCTTGGAATGACCTGTCCCCGTGCTTTCAAAAATGAGCAGCAGATTCCTGCAAAACATCCATCTCCGCATTCAGCTGGGATAATGTTTTCCTCTCAAGCTTTGAGATAACTCGATTAATATGTAGCATATATGGCAAATTTCTTAGGAAAAAAAGTAGTAACATATGGGAACATTCAAGTTCCAGAAAGAAGAGTATAAATTGGACGTTTCCATATGTGTTCGGTCTGATGTGTCTGTCTATCTGTGTTTACAGTGACCTGCCCTGATTGTACCAAGATTGCATTACTGTCTCCAGTACTGTAAGATGCACCTGCAAGCACACACTCAGCCATACAGGTATTTCTTTTAGGTGTGATGAGTTATCTTTGAGCAACTGAATTTATCTCTGCTTATTACAGAGGCAGCCAAAACCAGATTCCCCACTTTCTGAGGGTTAGAGTTAGGTGAAATTAATCTTTGCTCAAGCATTCAACCACAGCTCCTTGGCTTGTGCCGTTAGCTTCCTGAATTCCCAGATGACTTCCCACCACAGCTTAGCCAGGCCTGGAACTGCTTATTTTCTCAGAAGGGATGAGGTGAAATGCAGTTAGTTCAGCGAAGCCACTGGCATTTCAAAATTGTATGTAAAAGGATGTATTTGTAGTCTTGTTTTTCAAGTGTTGTCGTAAATATTCTTAATTTTTAACAGGGTAAAAAAATACTCTCTACAGTTGTTACGATTTTAAAAAATCCTGTTCAAGTTTTTATCAAGCCATAAGGAAAACCGCCCATGCGGTGGTCAGTAAGTCAGTAGTACGTGCACAGAATGAAAGCAGATGTTTTCGTGTGCTCTTGCTGCCGCCGAGGCAGTGCCCAGCCCAGGTACTGCTCCAGCGGGAGCACGGCGCTTTCAAGGCCCCGGCCGAGGGGGCCGTGCCCCGGCCGTGCTGGCTGCGGAGCCGCTGTGTGCTGCCGATCTGCCCAGGATGGCTGTGCAAGAGCTGAGGCAGAGGCGAGAAATTCGGAGAGCAGCCACGAAATTGTGAGGAGGTTATTAATGGCGGCGCGTGTGACTTGCAGGTACTTGGTGACACCGGAGCTCATTCTGGAGACTCCTCTGATTCTGCTGTTTTTCTTTTTTAAACCTGGCCTTTGATTAAAAATGCTTCGCTTCCAGCTCACATTGCCTTTTAAATGGCTCTGTAAAGCCCTCTCGCGGTTCCCAGCTCACATCAGAAGCAGGGCTGGAAGTGTTTCACTGCAGAATAAACATACGGGCTGTAAATCCTGTGATTCAGAAGATCGCCTGCAGTATTCCTCTCCGCTGTTGCCATAGGTAACCGGGCTCTGCAAAACACCATTTACCCTGGAATGCAAGGAGACACGGAGCTCAGCAAGGGCACTCCGGTTAACCCTTTCCTAGTAAGAAAAGAAAAATAATAATAATAATAAAAAAAATCCCTCTAGTGATCCCAGCCGAAACTCCTTTCTCCTGCGTGTAGGTTCACACACAATAAACCCGCACCATGTACACTGAGGCAAATTACCCGCACGGCGCGGCCCCAGGCATGTGCACAGGCGCTCGGCGAGAATGGCGGGTTTCTTCTCCTAGTGCGGAGCCAGGCAGCCACTGGCAGGGTGTGCTCGGGACTGCTGACTCACCGGGGCTGTGTGCGCACAGCCTCGGCCATGAGCCCGCGGGACGGGTTAAACTGGCACCAGATGAAGGAACTGAAAGGCAACTGAATAAGGCTGGCCCGGTCTGCAGTCCAAATCCAAGGTTTGCGGAGTGGTACCTGTCAAATTACTTAAGAGGGGACCTTAGAAAGGAAGACTTTGAGCTCATACTCACCACAGAACTTTTTTGGGTTTCTTTGGTAGCTAGCTGGGGATCCCTAAGGTTTACAAGGTTTTGCCAATGCCATCTAATGGAGACTTATCAAGTCAGACACTGAGTGCAAGTTTAACACTTCCTTTCTGCCTCACACTTCTTTGCAGTCCAGGCACTTTAATCATCTCCTCATGGTCTTCTACTCCATTGCCTGAGGCACTGAATGTGAACAATCAATAGTTATCTGCAGTTTAGGAGAGCAGGGGCAGAGAGTGGCCCCCACATTTTTTCTCCTCTAATTCTGACCTACCTGTAGGCTAACGTGTATCCCAGCAGAACAGGAGCTGAAGCAAGGTACTGTGTCTGAACAGTGGGGGGTTTTTGCCACAGCCACAGCAGCAATGCTTTCCAGGGAGCAGGTAGCAGTGTATGTTCTGCCTTTGCCTTTTTTCCCCGCATGAAGCAGAGGATTATGTGTGTGTGAAAAGTAAATTCATAGCCCTGTGTTCAGGCAGGGGTTAATTTATACTGCAGAGAAGCTGCAGGTGAGACTGAAGACTTGTCTCATTTTTCAGTTTCACAAACCCTGATACAAGAACCTAAATATGTTTTGTTCCAAACCACTGCTGTCCTCTTTCTCATATTCCCCTCTGCAGTTCAATGCATACACAGATACACACCACCAAATTGATTTTTCTTTTATGACACAGTATTGCTGCAGGGTCATCTACATATAGGTAAAAATGCAAAATTCCTGCTCTGGAGTGTTAACAGTGTTGGTTACTTTTACATCAAAAGTCTGATGGGGATACAGAGAAGTCAGGAAATGTGGATAAGGCTGAAATTACATTTATAAAAGATCATGCAGTGGTTAGGAATGACAGCCCATGCATAGACCAGCCTGTATTGAGACTGCTGTAATCCCTGGGCAGAGCAGGGGGGAATGAAGGAGAGGTCAGTGTGCTTTGTGGGATTCTCTGGCATTACTGGAGCAAGGGGAGTTAGTCCTTCTCTGTTATTTGAACAGTGAGTGCATATTTTCTTAAGGATTTTTTTTTTATGTTGCTAGCATAAAAACGAACAGGCAAGAGAAAATGACCCCAAATCATAAGGGGATTGCTGTCAGTGGAAAAGTGCAAACACAGAATGAAATAGTTTTCCTGCAAAATTCTTTTTTTCATGGCTTGTTTCCATGCCACCACGGAGAAGAATGGTGAAGAAATTATATACAAGGAAAGGTACTTTTAAAGATCCCCAGAGCTACTGATTGGGTGTTGCTATTTCACATTCTCCAAATTGCTGTTACATCAGTCTGGATGGTGGAGATAAACTGTAAGAGAGCTTAAAAGCTATGGAACAATTCATGGAAGCACAGTGATATTTATGTGTGCACTGACTTTTTTGATTTATAGGATTTATTTGCATACTCCCGTGGCATTGCCAGAGTTTCTCTGCAGACCTAACACTTGATCCCCTGTTGTGCTGAGTCCCCTGGGAGCTGCTGACATTGTGGAGTACCTGCTGGGGTGTCAGGGACAGGTTGTGTGGTTGGGGAAATGGGAGCATGAGATCAGACACAGGAGTGTCTGTGGGGCAGAGCAGAGTGATAACTGGACTAGTTAAGCCTCAGCCATTTCCTGAAGATCTGAAAACCACTGAAGAAGCAGAGATTGGAGCTTGTTCCTTTTCCTGGTTTTATATGATTGCCTTAAGTCAAGGGTATTTAAATGTCAAGTTTTTATGTAGTCCTAAATTTACTTAGGTTCGGGTGTTTATAGCAGAAGGTTTGTGTCCTTGTGCACTCCTATCTGTGTACTTGAATGATGATAAATGCCAAGGCTTTCTTCTGGGGCTTGTGTTTTTCCACAGCTGAGGTGACACATTCCCATTAAGTTTAACCTTCTCCCCCAAGAGTTGATACAATTTATTTCTTTTGGAAGGGAAATATCAGAGCTTGAGCAGGCCCAAAGCAATTTTCTTTGAAGACTGCCTTGGCTGTGACTGCAGATACAGTGACAAAGAGGAGATTGTGGCAGAGCGTGCTAGACGGGCGCTCAGGCAGGAAAGGGTTACTGTCTGCACAGCTCTCTGTGTCTGGAGCTCCAGGCAAAACCCAGAGAGAGACAATGATGTCAGCACTACCTCCAGGCCCAGGGCCCCTTGCCTGACAATGTGGGCAATCCAACACATTCCCATCTGCCACAACAAGAGCATTCATGCTCCTATTTCCTGACCTCTTTGGATTAAAGCATGTGGAGTTAAATATACATCCAGCCCCATGCTCATGCACTTGCATTGCACCAGAAATAGACTTATGGGAAACTGGCTGCAGCTTTTGCCACCCGACACTCGGGATCTGTCTCAACGTTGTCATCGAGAAAAGCACATGCTGGTCTGGTCGGGAGATTGTACAGTCATGTACACATAGCTAAAATACAGTTCGCTTTTGTGCCTGAAAATTCTGCATGTAATCAGCACGCAGTCAGAAAGGGGGGGGGGCGGGGAGGGGAGCGGGGGAAGGGCAGCTTAAATAGAAAATGAAGATTAGTCAGATGCAGTGATTTCAGCGTTTTAGCCATCTGAAACTTGCTGAGTTTTTTAGTACCACATAAAAAGTTCTGACAGCAGAGACAGACCTTGGCTGAGCTGGGTGTCTGCACTCCAGGCTGGTGGAAGAGGGAGAGCATGCGGCAGGATTTGCATGCTGCCATGCCGGGCTGGCAGACACAGGGAGTGCAGCTCTGACAAGGAGAGCTTTTTGTTTGCTTTATAGTGAAGCCGGTCTGGTAGTGCAAAATTCTAGTAATTAGAAGCATTTTATTGCTTTTATTCAGGATATGTGCGTGGGG
>VZUA01082646.1:14885-25270 GCA_013401035.1 Horornis vulcanius
CTTGAATACCAACATATAGTAAGCCTTTTGGTACCAACACAGGTAAGCCTTCTTTGTGGTATCTTGTTCCTTTCTGTCAGCATGCAGCCTTCTGCCTACCCAAAATACTACTAACGCCAAGGAGAACAGAATAGGGGTTGTAGAAGAACTTTGTATTTCTCAGTCCTTATAACTGCATCCTGTACATAGAACAGATTATTTTTGATTATAAGGAATTTGCCTTGATAGCAGGATTTGTGAAGCTACGTTTCTCTTCAAAACTTAGGCAAATAGCTGATGTGAATTTTGTAGTTTCAGGATTAAGCAGTCTCACATTGCCCAAGCAAAACACGTTCCAAATCAAAATTGCTTTGTTCTCTCAGCAAAGCAGAGTGAAGTCACTACCTTTGCATGATAAACAAACTGCAGCCCCTTGGAAACTGGTTCCAGGCCTGTGGCCCTCTTGATGAATGTGATCAGTCTTGAGTTTGAATAAAAGAACTCAAGACATTAGTAAATTCTATGTAACTTAGTGTTTCGGAATATATTACACGTGGCATCCGTGAAGCAAGACAGATAATTACTTCCAAGGAGATATCTGAAGCAGATCTGCCAGCACCTGTAAATTATAACAGGTATTGCCCAGTCAACTGTGAATAAAGCTTTAGGTAAAATCCATCTTGGCTGTTAAGCCTGAAACCTGATTAATCCACAAAGCTAATCAGGGTTTGGTAATGTTAAAATTGTGGGATCAGGGAAAGTGTCAGCTCCTCTGGTAGAAGTTCATTGGCTGTAAAAGTCACAAAAATTGTCCACCTCAGGCAATACTGAATTCTTAAAATGTGTTACAATTAGTGTGGAATGCCAGAATAATGAGAGGTTTGTACAGGTGTTTTCCCACTTGCCAGGTTAGTTTTAATTGCCATATGTAGAAGCCAACTTGTATTAAAAGGAAAAAGCAACAGGCCAAATTCAGAGGTGACATAAATAGCATGTAATTTACACACAGCTACAGCAGTGTACACGCACAACAGCCTTGCGTAGACTATGTGCTGGGGGGCACATTGGACAGTCTGCAGGCTGGGGATAGGTTCTGCAGCCCAGTCCTGCCTTGTTCAGAGTTTGAAATAATCCAGTCTGCAGAAATACACCTGAGTAGTGCACTTTCACTGGCAATTTGTCTTTAGCTCTGAATTCTCTCTTTCTACCTCCTCCTTTCAGCTAAATTTTTACCATCTGTACAGTGAAGTCCAAGAGCTGAAAGACAGTGCTGGAATCCCTTCATGATGGCTATGGTCTAGCTGCATCTAGAGACCTGTTTCATGGAAGGGACCTCTTTTTTTAATCTCTGCTGACTAGCCTTTGTGATGGAGTAGGTGGAGTATTCTTTCTCCCTTTAAAAAAAGGGCCTTCAATTTTTAGCTTTCACTTCAAAGCTTAATTTTTCAGAGTAGTAAAAATGCAAATGAAAGGGAAATCTTCCCTTGTGGGATAACTGGCAAACACATCAACATGAACAAGAGCTTATTTATGTTGAGGGTAGCAGAGCAATGGCACAGGCTGATCAGGGAGGTTGTGGAGTCTCCCTGTTTGTAGACATTTAACATCTACCTGGAACAGTTCCTGTATAACCTGTTCTAGGTGACCCTGCCTTGGCAGGTTGGACCAGGTGATCTCCAGAGGTCCCTTCCAATCCCTTCCATGACTGTGATTTCTGCTGTATTGTTTAATAGAGGGTCCTATATTCCCAGCTTGGGAGGAGTTGAAACTTTTCCCAGTGTCTTTTAGAAAGAGCTCTTGCTTCTTTACAAGGTGATTAGCAAACAGTTTAGCTTCTGAATAATTTTAAGAAGGCCCACAAAAACCTAGCAAATCAACGCTGTCTGCCAAAACAGAAATAACTCCTGTGTGCCTGAAAGCCACAAGGAAAAGGCCACACTTCTTTCATTGCCACTTTCTTGACAAGCTTAAATATAGGCAAACCTGCAATTAGTGATGTAATGCCAATGTTCTACTTTGTTTGTGAGCAGTTATTAGTTAATAACTACATAAAACAGTCCTGCATGGAAACACAACATGCCAAATAATGTTGCCAACTATCAAAGCTGCAATAGATAACTTCCTACCCTAAACTGTGTCTCCTGTTGAAAACACATCATTAAATTGCCCAGTTTTATTCAACAGGCAGTTAGATTGTTTATACTGTACTGTCCAGTTTTGTTGAAAATCATGGTAGCACATAATCAGAACAAAATACTTTGCTGATACTTTTCATAGTTTTTGATGTTTTTATTTTCCCCAGTTTAAATCTTGACATAAGTAGAATCAGGTCTCAACAGCAGCTCCCTAAGATCCTAGTACATCATCTTTCTTGTAGTAAAACACTGAAATAATAGTTCAGTGATTCCCCTGCTAGCCCTGGAGACTTAATACAGCCACTGGACAGTGAGGTAGATGATTTAATATCATGTATACAGAAGCTGATCTTAGCTGACCATTTTGCTGGAAACCTTTATTCCTAGTGAGAAGAGATGAAAACAGCAGCTTGAATAGTCAAAATTGAGTCAGCAGAAGTTGAGTGACTTTTAATATTGACACATTTGGTCTTAAAATATTTAGAAGCCCCAAAATATCTTGAAAGTTGCTTTCCTGAGCTGGGCCAGATTGAGTACTGGCCTTGAGTATATTCTAGGTGCTGGCAGCAGGGACCTGAGTGGGAAAGAATGGAGGGAGGATTCACTGATGATCAATTTCCTATATTGATTAATGATGCTGCACTTTTTCAACTGTAAGCGGGGACGAGCACTGAGTGTGTGCATGTACAGCGTGTCCTAAAATTTATGGCTGGGAATCTTTCTGTAGCTCACACTGGCATCTATTGCTGACCCCTTAGTTTTATATTTCCTCACCTAAAGCCATTTAAGCAGAAAATTGCCTGTAAAACAGCAGCTTGCTCCTTGCTCCAGGCACAAGAGGGAATGGAAAAGGAAACAGGTTGATACTGGGTCAAACTGATAGCTGGCAAGACACTGTAAAAGTCACCTTTCCTATATCCTCCCTCTGCCTGTTTTAAATCATTGGCTCTTGAGTTCTCACAGGATCTGTTAATATCTGGTTATAAGCAATGCCAAGGAAGAATTAGCAAATGTGTTGCTGAGGAAAAATGAGATGTAGAGCTCACTATGTATCAGCAGCAGAAGGGGTATCACAGCCAGTTTTTGTGAGATCTACTGAGATTTGAGGGTGGACAGAAGAAGGAGGATGAAATTTTAGGAGTAGGAGAACACTTTCCACAAGCTCTAAGCAGGTGTTAGTGCCAGAGACATGAGCAGAATGCCAAGAAACTCAACAAATATGTGCTGGCAACTTGTGCCAAGACTAAAAATACTCATCATAAAGAAAATTATCCCACTTCCTGAGCAACAAAAGGATATTTTATCCTCCTCCCCTGACTCCTTACAGAAGGGCAGGTATCGGCACTGTTTCACAAAATAAATAACAGAGAAATCCTTTATGTTCACATAATTTGAAAAGCTGAGTTATTTCTAGCAGGAAAACCTCATTTGGGTCGTCCCCAGCAGGTACTGTTGCATGGGGCTCTTCCTTCCCAAGGTTCAGGACACTGCACTTGCTCTTGAGCTTCATGTGTTGTCAGCCCGTCCTTGATTAACCCACAGCCTGTCAACCTGCCTCCTCTCCCAGCAAGTGGTGTGGCTGATCACACACACCCTGCACTGTATCAAGGAAGCAGTGCCCACACCTTACTTTGCAAAATCTTATTGCTAAACTTATCTTGTTTCCTCCAGCCTGTATTAAAATAGTAGTAAATTCTACCCACAGTGAGAAAATCTTGTGATCAGAATGATGCTTAAACAGTAGAGAGTATAAAACTTTTTTTGGCTGGGGAGGGGAATGGGATTGGGAATTCTGGGATATGGGAATTGCCAGAGGTATTTCTTAACTGGTGGAGCAATAAACAAGCCCATATCCACAGCTCTCCCCCCCATATCCATATGCAGAAAAGCACTCAGTAGTTTGTCTCTTGACTTTGCCTTTAGTTTCAAGGACTGGCTGCCTGGATTCAAATGTGCACCTGAGCAGGCACCAGAGATACACCAGATACCTGCAGGCGTCCCTGGCACAGGAGTGCTGCCAGAGCTGCTGTCCCTGCTGCCAGCAGCGCTTCACATCAGCACAGGGCACTGCGGCTTCCTGGCTGTCAGGGCTGCAATGCCAGCTTAGATTGCTTTGCATTTCAGCAAATTTTGATGAGCACATCTTTCTAACTTCCATTTAGCCTGACTACTCTGCTCACATGAGTGAGTTAATTTACTCACATCTGCAGTGGGGAAGGAATGCAATTTAAAACAGGAGCATTTTCAGTTGTATGTGTATATGGTACAAGCAGTACTACACTTACCTAATAGGACAAGGAAATGACAGGGCTAAGGTGGTCAAATTTTGTCAGAAAAAAGGTAGATGGTGGAAATATGAACTTTGTAACTTGTCTTAAAACAACAATTCCAGAGTTCTTTCTGAAATCTGAGTAGGAGTAAAGCTTATCTTCTCTGTATGCAGAATTTCTGAGCTTCTTATACAGTAATGCCCAATCAGTACCGAATAATTTCTTTGGATTTAGGGATTCATTCTTGTTCTTTGTGCTAGTGCATGCATCACAGGCTTGTGCATGTCTTGGGAAGCATAAAGCTTTAGAAAACCTTCAGTCTGATACCATTTTAAATAAAGATCTTGCATCATGTGCGATATCAGGACAAGAAAGTATTTTTTTGCATGTGAAATTGATCAGAAGAGGTAACTGTGAACCTATTTGTATTGATAAGTATCTACAGTATGAACAAAAAGTTACGCATTTGAGTGGTATGGGCTTTTTTAAACTCACACTTTAAATAATTAGAGCTCTACTAAAGCAAATAGATAATATTTTATTTTAACCTTCAAGACTAATAATTGCTCTTTCAAGGAATTTGGCATACTTTTCTGAATATAAATACTTTTCTCTTTCAATCACCTTCTAAATCAATCAATTCTATGGAGCAGATGTATTAATTTTTGCGTGGTTTTGCCTGAATTTCACAATGCTTTCCTGCTAGTATTTTCTGAACTTCCTGCTTTCCGGACATGTCCTTCTCTGCACATTGTCCACTTCATTATTAGGTTTTTGAAGATCTTGTAACCTTGAGGCAAAGCCATCCTATGCCTAACAAGTAGAGCTGTCTTGTCTTGAAAAATATAAATACAGAGGAAACAAAAACCACCAAGTAAGTGCCGGAACCCCATTTTCCTCCCCCTTTTCCTCTCATGGATCACAAGGCCTACAGATAGTTCTGGTTACAATTCACACAGTTGTTTATCATAAAACAAGATGTAGGAATCTCTCCTATCTTTACTAGGAGTATGAAATAATTGCTGGTAACTGCATGGGCATTTTATGTTAAAATTTATCTACAGCAGGTTTTTCCTCTGATAATTTCCTTTATGTGTTTGCATCCTGTTCTTCTGTCAAGTCTCTACATGTCAGTATAAGCTGAAAGGATGGAGTGAAATTAATGGTTGCTGGGACTGTATTTTCTTCATTGTCACTACTGATGTCCTGTGAAGACAAGCAACCCATCTTAGTTTGGTGTTTCTTGCCTGTCAGGACTACAACTAGATCTGATCTGTGACTCTTCCTAGTGGTGAGAGGAGATAGGTTAATACATATGTCTGCCAGTTTGGAGACAAAGGTGCTCACAGGCATTGTTCTTTCCCACTTTGCTTGAGAGGTTTCTGGCTTTACTTCTGCTGTTACAAAGGTATAAGGAAGGATTAAAAATCAAAGAAGTTACTCTGATGAACTTTTAGGTAGAATTGTTTCTCTCTTGACTTTCTGTGCTTGAGCTGCCACACAAGATGTATTGTGAGACCTATATATGTAAGAGATACTGCTCTTATGACTTCTTCCAGTTAGGAGGCATGTTACATAATACAGTTTTATTTATGACTAAATGTCCTCAGCTAACTGTGCCTTCCTTGTCTTTTAAATTGAAAACTTGTGCTTCCAACAATATCCAGAAACAAGGAATGCCTGAGAGACCATACAAAAGCCTGCTTGTTTATTGGAGACCCACTGTAATGTCTGGCTCTTGTTTTCTTGACTTGGAGTGAATGCATGGAGGGGCAGCAACTGTATGTGCAGTCAAGCAGAGGGGAAGGTGTTGAACTGCTCAGTCCCAAAACCCAACAGTGCTATGCTGCCATGAAGTGAGGATCTACACAAAAGCTCCATATGAGCTGTGACAAAGTCAGGCCACTTCTCTACTCAATTCCATCTTTTCCATGATAGTCCTTGGTTCCCCAGTGGTTTTCCAGCTCCTATTCAGATTTGTGATTTTGTTCCAAACTTCACCCTGGCCTTCCTGTGTTCCATCTGATTTGCAGTTTGGTCTCTGTGTCTTTGCTTTGTCCTTTTGGACTGATCCATGCAGATTAGATGGAATAGACTGGGACTTAATATTTGTGTTTTTATAGTGTTCGGAAATGGTGCCTTCCTGGCTTTGTCTGTTTCCTGTCCATAGCTCTATAGTCCTGTCTTCCAGAAACTTGTATTTTCTAGAGCTGATAACAGACTTGAAATTTTCTAATAAGAAATAACCATACTCGTCTGTAAAACTTGTCAGGCCTCATCTGGCCTTATGGTCTTTGTAGCTTAACTTTAGCTGCATGTATGAAATGACTTAAACTGTATCTGATTCTGAAATCAGATGACTACTGGCTCACCTATCTCAACTCTAATAGCATAACTTTTCAGTGGTAAGGTGGCTTTTGCCTATTCTGTTGTTTTGAGCTTGTTTTTTAGCTATATTATTACCTGATTTACCTTAGGTTTTACTTCACTTTTATGTCACTTACTTACTTGTTTGGTTCCTTCCCAGAAATACATGCCCTATTTTATTGTATTATACCTTGTACAGAGAAGGAATCATAGCTTATGCTAAGAACCATTAGGAGAGGAAAAAAATGTAAACTATTTACAAAGTTCAGTATAAACACCCCAAAGTACTCATAGAAGACTGACCCGGGAAGAAAAAACTCACTGTCAACATCATTCCTCCAGCTGACAGCTTACTGCACTGAAAGGATGAAAACTTGACACTGGAATACTTTATTTTAGGCATTTGTTACATTAGTGATAATCCACAATCAGAATGGGATTGTTTGAACTGAAGGAGTATTTTCTTATTTTTACATTAGTTTGTTTGACCATAAATTAAACTAATAACGTGATATTTTTTCTTTGATTTTCACACAATTTATGTCCTTTTGGTTGACCATAAAAAAACTTTGTATGTAAAAGCTCTCACTTGTCTGTTGGAGTCTTGCTCTGATTTATCTGGTATCCAGCTTGATCTTAATGCTGTAAGTAGAATATAAATATCCTTGAACAGAGCCAGCATTGTGAATAAAGTGGTGGCTGTTTGGGGCAAGACTGTGAGTGGTGGTAAAAGGATGTTGGTAAACAAGCAAGGAAACTCAGTCTCCTAATATTGGCCATGTCTGTGTTTGGCCTTCACTGGGTCAGGGATATTAACTAAACAGATGGAGAAACACAGGAACCACTCTGTAAGTGGTCCTAAGTGACAGGAATGAATATGAACTGCCTGTTCCCTGAAATAAATGACAACAGCTATGCTGCCTGCATCTTGGTTTGGTCAAGCATCTGACCCCATCCCTGCTGGGAAGAGGGACCATGCAAATACTGGGCCCAGCAGGAAGAATGGTGATGCCATAAGAGGGATGCCTGAAGACTTTCCGTGCTCCCTGACTTGTACTTCTTCCTGCTTGGCAGCTCTGCATTTTCTGTGTGTCACAAAGCAGGTGTTTTGAGGGTTAGCAGGAACACATTGGGGGCAGAAGCAGATGGCATCCTGCTAGGAGTAGGGAACTTGACATTTGTCTTTGGGAAAGAAGCAGTAATTTTGCTGCATAGCATCCTTTTTGCTGTGCATATAGAATAGCGAGACATTGCATTGGAATGGAGTAGAGACCTTGAAGCAGAATATAGCTGACATTACCTTATCCAGCATATTTCCATGGAGAATAAGAGAACCCTATTAAAAATGAAAGCTATAAGTAACTCTTAGTTTCTTATATTCTGTCCCAATTTTTAGACAGAATTGGAACACAACCAAAACATCTGACAAATGCTTACTGCCCACATGAGTGGCCTCAGTAATGTTGCACGTGAGAGCAAGAATACAAAGTCCTTAGAAACAAACTGTTACTGAAATCCCCACTAGAGGTTAGAGGAGTCTATAATTCAAACACTTCAGAAGTCTAAAGCTGGTACATGGAATCTTCTGACATCAAGACTTCTGTCTCATGAACTAAAAAAGCTCTTTTTTTGCTCAAAGGGATAGAGCAGTTTCCTTCACCTCTTGCTTTGACTAGCTATGTGCTGTTGTTGTAGCAGCTTAGCAGGTAATGCATTCTTCAAAAAAAGTGGCTTCACTAAACTTCTCAGTGAAGAAAATTTCTGTTGTTGAAGAAGATAGTAAGATTTAGGAAAATATACCTGAAAAACTTCATCAGAATCCTGATGGTCACTGCAATTATATTTATTTTATACTTACAGGGCCAAAAATCCATTTTGTAGGGTTTTTTGTTTGGTTTGTTTGTTTGTTTGTTTGCTTGTTTTGTTTTTCCTTTTTTTCAACAGAGTTCTCTTTAGCACATGGCTGCAAGAAGGCTTATTAAAGGAAGGATATCATAGCACAGCCTTTGAGCTTGTATGCCAAGAGGTCTCCTCACTGTGTACGCTCTCTTAAAGTCACATAAAGGAACTAGAGCTATATTTGGTTAGATCATATTTCTGATGGGATATTTTTGACAAGCCTGTTTCATCCCCCACATCACAAAACAGCTGGGAGCCTAAGATGAGGTTCAGTGTGTTTTCATTAATGCCTTCTTCCTCTGCAAGATCTTGGAACTAGTAACTGTGACTAAAATGAATCTGCCCTCTGGCAAGGAATGCTGGACACAGAGCCATTCATTCTCACTTAATTCCTTCTGGGAAGCTTGAGATTTAACTAATTTGCTGCTAGAAAAGGATAAATTTGCTGAGATTGTGAAACAGTAATTGGTTGACCCTGAGCTGTGCTGAGTGGCTGGGTCATGGGCCAGATTCTAGATGCAGCTCACCACCATGCCACTGTGGTTGAATTAGCAGTAATAAAAGGGCTGTAAAGAAACCAAATTCTGCTCCGATTGTCATGGTGAAACGTAGGGTGACGTAACACTGCCCACTGTGATGCCATATCTGAAATGTATTTACTAAGTGGATGAGTAGCATTTTCTATTGAAACATGTTTTGATGCTTGCTCATTCACTCTCTAACTCTGACATACCAGCCAGGGTTACAGCCACAATCTGTGCCTGGTGTTATGGAGGTGGGGGAAAGGAATGCTTGTTCCAGCTGGCCAAGAGTCTGAGTTCTCACTGGGACACAGCTGAAGGATTAAGGCTGGCAGAGATCTCAGCTGCAGAAAGCTGGCCCACCTTGTGCCAGAGAAATGTTGGAGAAAGATCAGATGAGACAAACACAATCAAAAAGTTGGATAATTAATGATGAAAAATGTGGGGAGCTGTCATTCTGAAGATTCTCATAAAAGTGGGTGGTGAGATCCACTGTTTTGTCCCATTGAAATGAGAAATTTCCTTGTTTCTGGAGCTTGTGACCCAGCTTGAACTTCACACCTTTGAAGTTTAGTGTGACTGAATTCTTAGAGCTTGAGCAGCTGAAGAATACATTGCATCTTTATGATTGCACATGAACAGCACAAAATTAAGAAGAAGCTGAGCAGAATATTTAGGGAATCAGGCCTATCAGAAGTGCTTCCAAAGAATTAAAGGTCTTCTAGACAGTGCTTGAATTGAAGGGCTGAGTGTCCAATGGTGTTTGTGATATGACAGAGTTCAGAGTCTAAAGCACATGGATGTGAAACAGGAAGTGGCAGTCAGCTGTCCTGCCAACAGTGCCATCATACGCAAGTAACTTCTCTGTTCTAGACCTCAGTTTTCCATATTTGTGTATTCCACATCTGCTTCATTACTATTGCAAGGGTCTAAACCTTTTTATTTCCTTTGATATACTGTGGGATGCAAGATACTAACCGTACTTCCAGTTTTAAACTTTTTCATTCACAATTTTAGTAGACTGGTAACAACTGAGAGTAATTTTGCTTTGTTTCATCTGGATATTTGGTCTGTACTCTTTTACTTTTCTAACATAATGTCTCAAAGTGTTCCTCAGTTTAAAAAATACTATCCTATTTTTCACAGGAGCAAAACAAGGCATTGAGAAACCAGTAATTGGCAAGGCATATGCAACCATTTTATAGCAGGCCTTG
>VZUA01082651.1:10511-22592 GCA_013401035.1 Horornis vulcanius
CTCTGGACAACTGCACAGGAAAAACTAACACCAACGCTAACTCATTAACATGCCAGAGGTAGACTTTTGTCAGTGCTAGGCTGTAGATAAGAAGTGTCCAACACAACTGCATACAAGAAAACCAGAAGTACAGCACAACCAGACTCTGGAGACTATTTTAATACTCTACCACAAACAAGAACCTAAAAATTTCCAGCAGGATTAAATGCTGAATCCATCTATGTTTTTTTGACAGAAATGCAACTAGGAAAGAAGCCTACTTAATTCTATTTATAATTGAGAAGTTTCATTATGCTTCATAGACTCAAAATCAGAGGGATTTCTTCTGGCATTAAAATTTACATGGCATTCAAGCAACAGGAAATGTTAAAGACAGAGCAAATAAACAAACTGCTGACATACATGGACTGAGTCTGACAGAAAAGCAGATCTTAGGCCATTTTACAGAATCTGAATTTGTAGAAGTTTATGGCCCCCTCTAGGAGGTGGGTATGGTGGCTTACTGATTCAAGCAGCTGAAAGAGCAGGCAAATTTGGATGAAAATTAATCGAGTGTACCAAGTGTTTCATTAACAGCAGTATAAAGGCACACAAATGAAAAAAAAAAGGTTTTGGAAAGAAGAGATGACTGAACCCTTGGCCTCTGCTATGAACCATTCTCCTAAAAGGGAATGAAACAATTCTCAGACTGCTGGTTCCATACAGATATCCGAACAATGTTTTTAGAGAAGCTGATCCTAACAGCAATTAAACTAAATCACTTAGTGCATAAAGACATATATAAAAACTATACATATTACTAACTGCTTCAGACTTCACTTTGATTTATGCCTGATGCCTACCTGATGCCACTTCTTCCAGCTGCTTTTCTTTCTCTTCTTCAATCTTCTCATCTTCAGCCGTGAGCAGATCAGACACAAGATCATTAACAGTCTTGTAGTTTTCTCCAGTGGCCAAGATTTTACTTTGCACTGTTTGCTTTATTAGCCTTCTACTGAATCCCATCTCCAAGGCAGCTTTAACCACAGGTGTGTTCATCATGATTGCATCTTCTGAACGGCTCTCTCCAGGTTCAAAACGAATAACTAATCGAAAAGGGAGATCCTCATGTATAATATAAAGAATAAAACACCCATACAACCCCACAAGTCAGACACATCAACATTACCTACACACATGAATACTAAGCAGTAAAAAGTTTCAACTGTTTAAAGAGAATTTTGGTAAAGTAGTATTAAATATGGAAGCTGGTCACTCAGTCATGGATTGAATCCAAGATAAGCATCAATCCAAGTCAGGCCTTTGTTAAAACCTAGGTTAATTCAGAGAAACCACTGAGAATTACATTGTGTCCTAGCAGCTTTTTTTATAGTCAGTTATCTCTAACTTCAGCCTTGAAAAATGGCCTGGGGGTGTGCCAGGGGTGGGGGAGGGAAGTCAGGGTTTATAGTACAAACAATTGCTCTATTCCAATTCTTGATCAGTAATTTGCATTTAATTTAGTAAACACCAGACACATGGGATTCTGACTCATTGTCCTCAGTCAGCAGGGACTAGGACAGCATAAATTCCCAGAGGGTGAATAGGTTTTTCCACCATGACTGGAGTCCAGCTTAGAAAGACTTCACTGTACCAGCTTGTGCTACCTTCTTCCTTACCTGCTTCTGCTCAGCTCAGAGCATTTACCTAGTTACATGCCTAGAGATGGAATTGCAGAACTGCCTAGTCATGACACCCTCTAGCAACTGCCCCACCAAGCTCAACGCTTGCTTTGCTTAACCCAGCCTTGAAACGAAAAAACACCCAGCAACCAAGTGTGTACACCCAAAAATTTCAATAGGAGCTGCTAGCATGAAAATAAAGAAAATAAAAACCAAGATCTCTTAGAGATGTTTCCTTGGAGTTTGTCAACAGAACATCAAAATGATTAAAGTTCTAGGAAACAAATCTAAGAACTGGCTATCCAAAGCTGACTCGGATATACTCAATCACTAAGTTTGCAAAATGCTGAGGAGGTATAAAAGCATGCTTTAATATACATACTTGGAGGATCAAGGTTTTCATCTACAGGTGGATCAGAGGTTGACAAGAGCTGTAGAACACAAGAGAACTATGTTACTATTGAAGTATTGCTCTTCCCTCTATGTACCTTTCTAACATATTGTTTGTCACCAGTCCTGTAAGCTTTCTACCCATTAAATATTTCACCTGCAGTTACACAGGTCTGCAAATTTGCGCGAGAGTATAATCAACACAAAGCTGGTGCTGACCATTTCCATGAAGAGGATTCTGGTTACTCTTGCTGTAAGAATTATGAAAAGAAATAATTCACGTTGTCCATGACTGAGTTCTGAAATAATAGTTACTGATCTGCACTATTGAGTGTATAATCAGAATTTACCTCTGCTAATATAAAAGAGCTCACTGCCTCATAGGACTCTCCGTAAGTCTTGTAGAGGTTAACCGCTGTAGAGGTTAAACTCTACTAGTCCAAGATTAGTCATGGTTCACCACTAGTTTCTTTTATGTGCTCACAAAGAGCATTTATGATGTTAGAAACCCAGAAGAAACATACACAGAAATGAGGGAGAAGAAAGGACTGAATTCCAAAAAAGAACATAGCAACGTTCAACAAGGGAAAACCAAAGTTACAGGACAGTAAAAGTTTACCTGTTCAAGGAGATGGGGGAATCTGGCCTGAATTTGACTTACAAACTCTCTTCCTTTTACACGAAGCAGATACTCACACCTGAAACATTGACAAAAGTATATCAAATCATACTTTCTACTTGCCAAAGGAAAAAAAAACCCATAGAAGAACAAACAAGTTAAAAACCAATGTAAGTTAAATACATTTCCTTCAGAAGAGAAAGAATACTCTTAATTGGAAGCTTGGTGCAGCCTAGTGTCCGGTGACACTTAGATAAAGCTTTTCTATGACATCCAGCTGTCAGTAGGCTTATGTAAATAAATGAAGCAGCTTTACATTCTGCTACCACTTGTAATCAAAATGGCATGTCATGAGAAATGATACTGTGTCAGAATCACTACAAAGGGCAGTGATAAACTGTTTCTATGTCGCATCTCACCATTCTGATCTGACACTCAAATAATTCAAAAGAAAGAATTTAACAAAATATAACACCATCATCAAAGCCTTTTTCACTAACACAGGTTTATCTCTTATGTACATTTACTGACAGGCTTAACACAGTAAGAAACAACAGTGACATTTAACCCTACATACATCATATAGTCCAGCAGCTGATAAATTGCCTGTGAAAACCTAGATGGAGATCTACAGTGAGAAGAATTATTATTAGCTTTCCTGAAATCAAGTGCAGCTATTTCTGTAATGGAGGTGGTGAGTTCCATGGGCATAGATAGCAATTAGGTATGAAATTGCCATTTAATTATAGGTGACATTAAAAAGTTATTTCTGTCCTTTTCCCAGTAGAGACATACTAAAGAGCCACTGAAACCGTTCTCACAACCCTTCCATATGCAGGAAATGAAACCACACAAGCAGAAAAACTGGTTCAAGAGCATTCATCATGGGTACAAAACCAGAAGAAATGAGTTAAACATTCCTTCTACTTAATTTTTCAGGAGCCTTTGCTCCCCTTGATCAGTTTAGTGACTCTGCTTCTCTTACAGAGAAAAGTATGCTCATTAACAATGCAGTCTCACTTGCTGTTAGTGATATGAGGATGCACACAGCTTTTCATAATGAAGGGAAAAGCATTATATGTCATGGTTAATGAAGAAATGTTTTAATTACGCCACCTACACACTTCAGAGCTTTTAGACATACACGCAATACATCCAAATGAAAGAGTGAATCTGTACATCAAATAAAGTTAAACAAAACTATTAAGTGCAGTACATATCTGCCAAATTTAGAACATTTAAGAATACGAACAAACTATGACAAAGAGTTTGCAAGTTACCTTGGAAACCACTTTGCATGCTCAATCCATGGATCATCTCCAGATTCCCAGCACCTTAACCCACCATCACAGCAAAAACACTTCACATCATCATTGCGACCTTAAAAAAAAAAAGGCAAAATATCTAGCAAACATCGACACAACTTACTTTAAAGTATATGTTGACACAGCAGTATGAATAAAACTGAAGAAGTCTGGGTTTCTTACCTACATAGTAAAAGCCAGCATCTGCAAGCTGTTCAGGCTGAACTGGAATTCTGGTTGGCCAATTTATGAATGTTTTAACACGTGCTTCATGGGTTTGCATGCTCACATTTGAAACATTGAAACTCTGCTGGTCTCTGATAAGGTTTTCCACAAAAGGGCAGTTGGGATAGTGTCTCCGATGCTCTGACACAGCATTATCTTTTGGTTCCCAGTTACACAGCTGACCACCACAGGTAAAACAAGCAACTTTGTCTGCTGTCCCCAAGTAATAAAGTCCAGCCTTTGCCAGATCAGTGGGTGAGAGAAATGTCAGCGGCCATGAGTGAAAGGTGCGTAGTCTAGCATCTTCTGTCCTCATAGAAGGATTGTGAAGCTTAGGGCTCAAGAATGGAAGGTCTTCAACTGCCCTAGTAGTTACTGGGTCTTGAGGAAAACTGGAAAATGAGCCACTGAAATATCCAACCTGTTCTAAACTTGGAGAAAGTGCTATGGAATGTAGAGACGGTGAGAGACTGTTTGTAACTGAGGGTGAAAAGGCAGAACGAGATGACAGTCCAAGGTTGTTAACTGAAAGCATTCTTTGAACAAAACTGCAGCTAGGATACAGCTGCTTATGTTTTTCCATAGCATTGTCTCCTGGTTGCCAGTTATCCAATGTTAAGCCACAACTGAAGCACTTAACTTTATCTTGCACACCCGTGTAATAAAACCCAGCCCGGGCAAGGCTCCGCTCTGACACTGGCGCGTTCATGGGGAAAGTAGAGAATGTTGACATTCTGTAGAGTTCACAGGACAGGTCATACTTCAGTTCATCACAGAGAGCACTCTGCCTCATGATGCTAGCTAAGAAAGGGCTATCTTCCACTATGTTCATAATGGACTGTTATGGGAAAAATGGGACAAGTCTTCCTCTGGGAGGTAGTTGTGTGCATTAAAGGCAATGTAACAACCCCCGCCTGTACAAAAGCAATAAATACTTAAGGTGTAACTTCAAATGTGCATACAAATAGAACTGACCTGATGATTTAACAGCCTTTAAACATTTGGGAAGTTCTTGTATCTTAGTTTAGCAACTGCTTTCAGGGCAAAAGCTTCTCCATCCCGTTTTAAAAATTGAAGAAAGCATGTTGAAAAGCAATTTCCATTGAATCATATAAGCATCACACGCTTTACTTGTTCTGTATATCTGGGAGAGCAGCAACAATTTGTCAGGCTGGTGGAGGTGGGATCAAGAGAGGAAAAACCTCAAATGGGTTTATCAAAATCCTTTGTCAATAAAGAAACTAAATTGGGAGGCAACTAAAACAATATTGGTCTTATCCAGAACATATGTTAAGTGATTTAAGGATAAGATTTCACCCTAGAAAGCTGATAAACATGTAGCTTATACACACACAAAATTTTAGTCTGTAAAACCTCACTAGGAGGTTGAAAAGGGTTTATCAAGTTCAAAGTGCACACAAAAAATAGACCCTGAACTGACGTTACTAAACTGATCTTGTATATTTGCTACTACTGGACTCCAAAAGAAAACCTCTCAAGTTCTGCATATTGTTGTAACAAGTTGTTAAGACTAAAGAAGTTAGTTTATACTCAACTTCACATGTATAGAATATTCAGCTATTAGAGAAACAAATCCTATACACTGTCTCAGACAAGGATGAACTCTCTTTATTCACAAACCTGGGAGAGCCTCAGGCTTGTCTACAAGTCAGCACCAAATTAACAGAGCACTTCAGTTTTAACCTGGTGCCTTAGTTACAAATACAGAGTTATCAAATTTGACATAAATTAATTGCTTTGTGTTGAGACATTTTGATGCTTTATACTGTTGAATTAAGTTTTTTCTGTATGCCATGTTTATGGCATACAGAAGCAAACAGATCTCTCAGATTAAAAAAAAATTATTTGATGCCTCAGTTTCTTTATTTCTGCACAGAACTACCTCCCAGAGGTAAGACTGAAGTCCCTTCTAAGGTGCCTACGCTTCCATATTGGTACTGATCGTCCTCAAGAAGAAATTGTAAGTATCTGTAGTTTCAATCATTTGATTTTTTGTGACAGAGCAAAACCTGTAAGGAAGAAAAAGAGTGTTTTAAAATACACAAGACGAGGTGCATGCAATGTCTATGCAAACAGCAATTAAACAAATTTAAAAAGCATAAGCTTTTTGCAATTATAGAATGTTAAGGGTTGGAAGAGACCTTAAAGATCACCTAGTCCAAACCCCTTGCCATGGGCAGGGACACCTTCCAGTAGACCAGGCTGCTCAGAACCACATCCAACCTGGCCACAAACACTGCCATGACTGGGGTGTCCACAACTTCTCTGGACAACCTGTTCCAGTGTCTCACCACCCTCGCAGTAAAGAATTCCTTCCTAATATCTAATATCAATTTCCTCTCTTTCAGTTTGTGCCCATTGCTACTTGTCCTGTCACTACAGTTCCTGATGAAGAGTCCCTCTCCGGCTTCTCGGTAGATCCCCTTCAGATACTGGCAGGTTGCTACGAGGTCACCACGCAGCTTTCCCTTCTCCAGGCTGAAAAGCCCCAAATTTCTCTGCCTAATGTCAGCAAGAAAGTTTCAGGGAGTCAACTTCACATACTGTGATATGGAGTGAATTTCACACACTTCATTTCCCTGCTATTGATGCATACGCAAAACTGTTCAACCCACAAGCAAAAATTTTTGGCAAATGGATTAATCAAGCTACTTAATCACAAGCTGTGTAACTAAAGGTAAGACCCTATACTAAAAAGTTGCAGCCATCTAAATTGGTTTAAGCTTGCAGATTCCCAAACAATGAAGACACAGTTTCGTAACACAGACTTAAAGAGTACTGGATTTTCTTATTTAGGAAAATCCAATTATATTTGAAGCAAGGACATCGGCAAAACCGAGCTTCCCCAAAAATTTAGGTAAGGGCAAACAGAAAGTTCGAGGGGCTATTATATGTGTAGCCGTGAATAAGTATAAAATTATATATTTAGTAGTCTGGTCTGGAGGACCTGTTTTTTAAAAAGTTTTTCCAGGAAAGACTCAGTCACGATGACACAGCACTGCAGAAACAGCCCCCTTGCGCTAAAGCACCAGATCCTGAGCACCAGACCCCGCACAGAGGGGCTGAGCGCGGCCCCAACCCCGGCAGCGGCAGCCCCACGTTCCACGTCCGCCCGGGCCTCGCTCTCCGCTCCCCCTCCTCCCGCAGGCCCCAGCCCCGCTCCCCGAGCGGGTTCCAGCGGGGCAGCCGCGCTGCCCTCCAGCGCCGGAGGCCACAGCCCGGTACCGCACAGCTCCTTCAGCCCCCGCCGGCGTCGTCAGGCCGGGCCCGGGCACAGAGCACAGGCGCCCCCCGCCCCCTGAAGGCCGCGCCCTCCCGACAGCACCTCCCGTACTCACGGCCTCCGAGCGGGCCCCACAGCGGCCCCCACCAAGGCCCACCCTATATGCAGTGCCCGGCAGGGCGTGGGGGGAGACGAGCCCCGCCGCCACCGCCCCGCCTCGGAAACTCCTGCTGGGCTGTCCCGGGGCCTCCCGGCGAGCGCCGGGCGCAGGCGGCGCCGGACGGGGCGGGCCCAGCCCCGCTCTTTCCCGGGGCCGCGAGTGCCCTCGTGCGGCGGCCGGGGACGGGAGGGGCTCCGCGGGCGGCCGCTCCTCCTCCTCAGGCACTGCGGGGGAGGGCGGCCCTGGCGTCAGCGGGGACCTTGGGTACTTTCCTCTGCCTTGTTCCTCGGGCGGGGGAAACCCGGGTGCGCTTCCCGGTTGGGGATTTCCAGCCCGCGGGCGCGGGGCTGGCGAGCAGCCGGGAAGGGGAGCGGCCGGAGGGGCGGCGGCCCGGCCCGCGGACCCCGTTCTTGGCCGTGCCGCGGGCCCGGCGGTGCCGACACCGCATTCCCGGGGCGCGGGCCGCACACACAGCGTGGCTGGGCCGCCAACCCCGCGGCAAACCCCGCGGTTTCACCCTTGCTCCCTGACACCAGCGTAAAACAAGAGTTGCTCGGCCGCATTTCCTAATATAGGCAGCTCTGCTGCCTGCAAGAGGGGAAACAACATGACCGGTGAAAGGCTGGTCACTTGAAAGCACTGGGGAAGAACAAGAGGAAGACAAAATATGACCATAAATTTCCACTGGAGGGGTTTAAGGCAGTATCTCTGCATATCGAAATCTAAAAAACTTCCATAGCATCTACCAGAACGCTGACCAAAAGCTCAAAATGTCCCAGCACAGTCATGGTCTGGCATTTCCTATGAACAAACAGGAGATAAGCGATTTTAAAAAGCCCCGTTTTGTGATGACAAATTGGTAGTAGGGTGTTTACACAACTGAGAACTGAAGAGTAAAAATAAGGAAGTGTAACAGCATTATGACACTAGTGGGTAATTTTCTGTATCGGAGTTCCAGTAAGATGAGTTTGAAAGAGATTCATTCATCTATTTTCTAAAACTCTTTCAAATTTCCTGCCATACGTGGTGACATTTATAACATATAACAATACTGTTAAATTTGAACTGTGGTGGTGGCATCTAGTACAGCACAGCTTCTACTGTAACACTACTCAACATCATATAATGGTAAAGAAACATTTGCTTTGCAGCAGCTGCTGAAAAAAAAGAAAGTTAAAAACTTCCATTGAAAGTTTAAAATGGCTGTCAGATCCGTGATACATCGTTTTAAGGAAGCTGCTGACAAGGGGAAGAGAAGGTTCAAAAATGAAGCCAGCTCTTCAAATACCTTATGTGAAGAGTGCTGCGGTGTGGTTTTGTTTGACATAAGAACTGTTCAATGTCACACAAGGAACTGAGCTCTGTATTTATGTGTGGCTTTTATTGCAAGTGCTTAAAGATTTACTTTGACTGCTTATCCCCAGTTTCGGAACTTCAAGCAGGTCCCCAGATGAAGTTATACTGATCTATTAAAACAGATTCCTGACGTTTTGCTGTACATTCTCGCAAAACTAGTACATTCTCTCAAAACTAGTTCCTCTTTAACTTGTTCCTTCAAAACAGTACTCCTCCTTAACTCCCCACCCTCCCTTATGCCACTCCGCACGGAGCCACTATCTGCCCTTGCCCCCTGTACCCTTGGCCTCCTGCTAATCTGGCAATATAAACTGCTATTTCCGCCCCTCCCAGGCCTCCAGGCGAGCAGTTTCAGGTTCTCCCTTTGTGCTTGGCAGCCTCATGTCGCAATGGAGGAAGGGAGGGGGAGAAAATAAAAAGCAGGCTAAAATGCTTGTGATAGGAGAAAAAGAGGTGTAGCTGCCCCGAGCTGTCAGGCACTTTCTTCTTGCTTTGCCTCATTCACTGTAGTAGCAGCCTCCCATTCCCAGTAATTTCTTCCCTTTTCAGAGAAAGAGGTAAGAGGGAACTTTCCCCACTTAGCTGCAATGACAGATGGGATTGTCCTTTACCCGAAGGACATGAAGTAAGAATGTAACTAAAGGGTTCTTCTTAGCACTGAAATTCCTGAGGAACAGTGCATTATCATTAGCATTGTGTGTCTGGCTTCAGCCTGGGGCCAGGATAACTCTCCAGAGGCAGAATAACAGGACAGCAGTGGTGCTTAAGCCCTACCCAAGCTAAATGCATGCTTTGGCTTTGGTTCTCAGGCTGTGGCATATCACTAGGATTGTTCCTTATTTCCAGCCCTTTCACCAGCTGCAGCAACCTTCCAAGATCACAGTCTTGGCCTAAAAAAAGTGAGTGGGTGGGCAAAACAAGGCCCTCTGCTTTGCAGACTCTTAGCTCTGGAGAGGGGGCGGGAGCAAGAAGGCAGCACTCAGATAAAGCTGTCCTCAGCCAAAAGGAAACCGCAGAGGTCAAAGTGCTAATAAAAGTGCTGCTGCCACATTACCAGGGTTTATGAAAATAAACCTCAGGGTAGTGTTGACTGAAATAGCAAAGGTGAGAGAGCAAATTTCTGGAGGTGGGAGGCAGTGACCTGGCAGCATGAGTACATTATCACACCGAGTAACACAGTCAGCCCTTGAAGTACCTGATGTGAGTCCAGAAGCCTTCTCTGAAAGTCCCGCTGAATGTCAGTCTCCCCATGCTGTCTTTCTTCTCTGATGCATTCTCCAGTTTACCATCTTCCACAACATTAAAGCATCTGGCTTTAATGGTGCCTCTGTAACACACCTCTTAAGCATCTACAAAGAGTACAGATGGAGAAAACACGCACTATTATTTGCCTTTCCATTGCTACTGACTCCTGTATCCACTCTCTCACAAATCTAAACCCCCCTGTAAAACCTATGTTAAAAAATAAAACCAGTTATCACTGGGTAGTGCCCACATTTTTCAGCTTTCCAAAGGTATCAAATGCCTCCATGGAACAGACCTGAACTCCATAGTGTTGGCTTCACTGCAAGCATCAACCCCCGTTCCAGCAGTAAGGAGTAGGTTTCCTCGTATAAACTGACCTAACATGGTGATTAGAGTTCCACAAAAAACTTTAGAAGGAATTTCTCAACTCCTTCGGGACATAAGGGGGAGATAATGATGAGAGAAATAAGGAAAAAAATATATTAAGGAAAACTTTGGAAAAGCCAAGTTGAGGCAAAAAAATACCAGCTGTAGATAAAGTTGCATTATCTATTCAATTTACAAATGAAGCCTAGTCCCAAGAGCAGAGTAGTTCTGACATCCTGTAAACATGAGATCAGATAAATGATGTTTTGATAATCTATGTGGGTGCAACTGCCCACTTTGTTTTGACTAAACACAGTAATTATTTTTTTTTTTTTTNCCCAAGTGGAAGGAAATTGAAGTTTCTCTTCAAAACCTCTGTTCATGGGCAGAGGCCTGATGAGCTTAACATCCACAGATCAGGAGTAGCCAGCAGATGCACATGAGTTAAGGAACCTCTGATGTAGCTGGAGATAGCTGGTCTGGGAAGAGATCCATAAAATCAAAGGCAAAGGGATCAATAACAATAGGAGATCGAATACTAAGAGTTGTGTAATTTAAGACCAATGAAGGTGAATTTCTTTGGGGTTTTTATATATAAATATGTGAAAAATCTGGTAAAGAACCATGTGAACGACTTTCACTGCACAACCTGGGCATGCGTCGATGAAATAATTTCTGTTGCACATCCTGGCCAGAATAAAGTAATGCCTTGATTCTCTAACACTGAAAAGATGTTGTTGTAGAGTTTCTGTTTTTCCCATAGTTTCAGTGACAAGGGCACCTACATCTACACCAGCAATAATGATTACTTCTTTTGTTTTTTAAAATGAAACTTTTTTGAATTGCATTTGGGCATATAGCAAAAAGAAAATATCACTGGGGACAAATATAATATCTAGATATTAAGGGCATCCATGACTCATTGTGATAACCCTAAATGTTCAAGGAAAAGAAAAATCTTGCTGCTCCCTTTCTGAAGGTCAGTACATTCACAGTCTGCAAAGTTTCCATCCCCTTTGCACACAGACCAGTTTTCTTTTTCACATCCTCCTACACAAAGGATCACGAGTACAAAAGTTTAGGTTTACCTAAATCAGTTGTGGACATTCTCACATTTAGTGCTCAAATATATTCTCCCATAAGCCATAAGTAGTCTCAAGAACATATCAAAGCCACACTGAACAAGTTGAGGCATTTAAATCAGTCAGAAGTTCTCATTAATATTTACTTCAAAGATAAAAAATAATTGGAATGAATTGCAAGAAGATCTTGGTAGATGTTGAGTTCAATTCTCTTTTTGGATTGGAGAATCTGCTCACTTTTCTAAGCTTTATTGTCTGCTTCTAGGAAGACCGTTTCGTTCTCCTGGTGGTATAACAAACATACATCCAGCAGGAGATAGGAATGTGAAGAATGCCAAAGCAGAGATGACTTGACTAAAATAAACCACAATCAGGTGGAAAGAGGACCACTTATATATCAGGGAAATAAAAAGGCTTCTGTTCAACTGC
>VZUA01082652.1:0-13232 GCA_013401035.1 Horornis vulcanius
AAAAAAAAAAAAAAAAAGAGACAGAAGCATTTCATCCTTGTCAGGCATCAGGGAGTCTGCAAAGCCCTGGAGATCCACAGGAAAGAAAGCTTCACTGGATTTTTTAAATTAATTGTTGTTCTAAATGAAGGCAGGCCCAAGAAGGAAACACAATACACTATTTCTGGCTTTTGCAGAATGGTACTGCAGTATCACAGCTTATGCTTCTTGTCTAAAATAGGGCTCATCAACCAGCTAGCCTCTTCCCACATCAGTGTCAGAGCCTTCCCAGCCACCTGATCCTTGTGCCTGGCAATTGTGTCCTCAATCGCAGTTTTACCTGTTCCTTACCTGCTCATCCACTGATGATCCGCCACTTTTTTCTAAAGCTCTGACCCCAATCTGCAGAGACAAGCTTGCCCTTTAAGAATAAGGTTGTGGCAGTGAAAACAGCCAACCCCAGAGACCCCATAGGGCCACTTTTTCTAAGAGAGCCATGAGCCATGTATGTAATCTTAAAAGTTCTTCTAGCATCCCTGGAGAGCGTAAGTAAAATGCTATTACACTTCACAAACACACCGTCCAATCTTTTCCTCTCCCCAAAGCTGTGTTCTGCTGAAACAGTAGCAAGGGAGTATTTCAGTTTCAAGTACACCCACAGGATGAGATCACAGCATGGGTGACACGAACTCTAATCCAGCTCATGTCATGCAAATGTCACAGCACCACGGCTGGCCCAAGCTGCAGCCTACCAGCAGAGAGTCTGAGGTCTCCAGGAACGCACGGTGCAGTCTGTTGTGCACTGCAATTTCCTTGCTCCCTTCTTTACCTCAGACCCCACCACATGCCAGGCAAAATATCCCTGTAGTGGCACATTTTCCTGTGCCAGCCCTTGTTTGAGAATCCCAGGCTACTGCACTACTACAAAATTGCAGTTGATGCCAAATAGCAAAGTCTCCTCTGTCTCTAGATGTGCTGTAACCAATGGCCTTGTTCCCCACAGATAAGTTATCTGTGTTCACACACCAAGTGTCTCAAGGAGGAGCAGCCAAAACACGGGAGGCTAAACTCTCCCAGAGCCATCAAAAGTGATACAGGAGGGAGGAACAGCATGTAAGCTAAAACAGCAAGCCAAAGTCTATTGTTTTAAAGCTGCAGAGAACTTAGCTTAAGTCTCATGGGATTTTGAAGAATTCACCTCACGTGTTTTTCAAGTCAAAGGCTTTGTGAAAATGGATTATTAGCATCTCACACCAACATTCTATCAAAATGGTCTTAATGTAAGTTAGAATAAGAACCCCAGTCTCCATCACACCAACAGAATAATCCTCTGATCTCAGTTCTTCAGCTACAGCTTTAGAAGTCGACCAGCTGCTAGCAGGTTTCTGTCTAACATTTGAACACTTTAAAGGAGAAAGTGACAGAAGTCCAGATATATGTAATACTCATTAATTCCCAAGCCATTTCAGAAGCCAAAACCTCAAGTTTCCTGCAGAAGGTGGATTTTTGCTTAGCTGGCTGTCTTTTCAAAGTCACGGAAAGACATTTGGCACCCACAATTCCATTAAATGAGACATTTCTTGTTTTCTCTTTAACGGGGGTAAATTGAAAGCTTTAAAGTGTCCAAGTGGTATGCATGAAGCTCCACCTGGCACCTTCCAAAATCAACTTGCCACCTATACAGAGAGGGATGCTCATCAATCGCTTGTCACCGTGCCATGGAAACGTTACACAAGGAATGAAAGATGGGCTATGAGATTTGGCTGACAGACTCTATGGCAATAACTCTAAAAGGACAGCAAAGATCAGTTCAGGACAAAACATACTTTATTGTACTGTAATGTCAGAAGTACAAGAAAAGTACAGCAGAGAACCATGCTAATGGTGCTTCCAGGGTCTGTGAAGGACAGAAGTACAAGATAATGGGGTACTACTGTACTCAGTGCAAAAACTGATTCATTTGAGGCACAAGTACACTATTGTTTAAGCAGCTTGATTCAAGCACAGCTCTGGTATGTGATCTACTGTTTTTCCTTCTATGTGACATTTCTAGAACAAAGCTACCTTTACACGAAAGAGGCAGTAGATTCAAGTCAGGGGTGTCCAACTTGCCACTTGGCAACCAAAAGAAAATTAAGAAAAATACTCTGCAAAGTCACCCTCCACATCTTAGTTTCAGATGTGGAGCTGTGGCTAGAGAATAAAAGTTACTCTGAAAGGTCAGAACCCAGATCTGTTTGGCTGGGTGGGGGAACTTACTTCACACTGACCAAAATTTATCCAATAAGAAAAAAAAACAACCAACTCGTATCTTGGATAAGAAATCATACATATCTAACATTCAAATAAATTTCAGCCCTTGAGATCCTAACTTATGGCTTAAGACACAATGAAAGTGTTTGGGCACCCTTGAATTAAGTTGATGAAGAGCATTTTTGCTAAAAAAGGCAAGCAAGATCACTGTTTTAAACAGAGCTGACCTCTACAAGAACAAAGCAGGAATCCAAGTTACTAGTTACTACTAGGCTGACATGTACTGCTGCCCAGAAAGATAAAAACATTAACATCACAATGAAAAAGTTCAACAAAGTTGAAAGATAAAGGTTTCAACACCAGAAGCAGCATTTGAAAACAAGCTGTTTAAGTTAATCTTTTCAAGAGATGCAGATTGCATAACTCTAGGCATGAACAAACATGCTGGCAATCTTCTCCTTTTACACAGCAGCTGTGTTTAACATAGGAAGTTCTGGGTTTAAAGAAAGCTACTTGAAGAAGAATTAAGATTTGCAATTCCCTGTCTAACTTAATGAGATTAGTAGAGAAACGAAAAAAAAAATGACTACTGAAACAGTAGTTTCTCAGTGGATCCCTATCATTACAAACACAGCTGGATTTGTAAGCAATGCAAGACTAAACAGACAGCTATTACTTCATATTATTACTATGCTCATAAGTTACATCTGTTAAAGTTAAAAAAAGCCAAGCAGTTTTGCCCTATTTCAAGAATAGTTTCCAATCAACACCAGTTTACATGGTGAATGGGACTTCACGAATAAACAAGGAATGGTGACATCTTTGGGTCAAGAATGACAAGAAATAATGGGCTCTGTGCTACCAATCAACCTCAACAAGAATATGGCACATGGGCCAGCCCAAGCCGTACCAACACTGAACCTTTAGCACTCAGCACAAATTCGGATCTCTTCACTTTAACTAGCAAACCAGGTGAAAAGGCTGGGTAAAAAAAGCCCAAAAAACCAAAAACCTAACTAAAAACTTTAGCCAAATTTTGGAATATACTTTTAAAATAACATCTGTAGTTTTAAAATAACTTGATGCTGACATCAGTTTGCACAAACTAAAAAAAAAAAACTTCATTGAATTTCTCTCCAACAAAAGACAAATCCTGCAAGTATTTTCTTTTTAGCCCACTGTACCTTAAGATACAATCTCAAATCTAACAGATGTAAATGAAAGAGAGAAAAAGTTACAGCATCTGCACAACATTCCTTCTACAAACAGCTTCTGGAGGGAAAATAAAATATAAAAGGAATAAAGAAAGGAAGGTTCCATCTGAAATATTCTCACACTCTTTCTCACTTTGTAGTCCATGAATCCGACTCTGATGCTAAGGTGACAGTGTATGTAAGCAGATTTTTTTGTTGATTTTATTATATTTGAGTTTCAATTGAAGAGAACCTGAGAAGAGACCGAAGCCTCTTCAGGAATTGTCAGATGGAACATGCTCCTCGAAGCCTTCGCTCTCCCGCACCAAGGCTCTTTCCAGGATAACGCGGCCTTCCTTGTAGCGCTGGCTGTCTTCAGTGGCAAACTCATAGATCCAGCCCAGTTTGCTGTTGCAGTTCTTGCAGCTCACGTCCCGGACCATGTGGCGGCCAGTGAGCATGACCCGGTCCTGAACTTCGCTGTACTGCAGATTTACCACCTGGGACAAACACACAGTGCACAGGGAACACAAAGGATTAGTCTGCCTACGGGAAACCTGCTGAATGACTATCAGCACGTTAGAAGGAAAGAGCCTGTGGCACTGCACACCAGCTGAAAACTGTAGCGTAAAAAGCCTCCTTCATGAGAAGGTAACACCTCAGAGATGTAAAACCCTCACAATTTAACTGAGAGACATGGATTGCTATCAAAAAATATGCAAAAGTGCTGTGTTCAGCTCTGGGAGAGAAACTCCCAGTATAGAGCTTGTAAATTTATATTAATCCAGTTGTAATGTATGTAACCTATTTCTAGCAGCTGATGCGATCATCAAGTCCCGATACTCAGAAACAAAATATTAAAAGAGGTACTTCTTAAAAATTCTTGTGGCGCTTTTGAAATAACTACCTAAGAAAAAGCCAGGGTCAGTGGCTGAGAATGCAGACATGAATCATGCACCTTCTTGTGTGCTGTATCAGCAGCTTAAAATACACTTTTAACTTCTTTTGCAGCACCACCACAAAACCAGGATTTTTAATTTATTGAAAAGTTGATGTCAAAACTATACCCAAAGCACTGATATGTAGATTCTAGAAGATGGGGCTGCATTGCATTCTCAGCTTTGCACCTGACTGCTTCAAATGTACAGCTTCTGACTGCAGAAATGCATAAACTCAAACTGATGTAATTAAAACCCCACTATTTAACAAAAAACAAACAAACAAACAAACAAAAAAAAATCTGAACTCCAGGATCCAGAGCTTATTGGATGAGTAAGAAATCTCTCACTACTGACAAGATTCAGGATACCAGAAGTCCCACAGCAAAACATAGTTAAGACACTATTGATACCTCTATCAGCTCTGCCCATGGCCAAATGGCTTGTAAGAAAAAAAAAACAAACAAAACTAAAATACACCAAGCATTATATGACCAAGAACTTAGTGAGAAAGCAAAGGACAATCGCAATTTTTTTCAATTAATCTAATGGACAAGTTTTTATGCAAGGCTAATAAATAATCCCACAATTCACGCAAAAAATATGACTTCTGTACTTTAATCTATTGAATCAAATCAATTAAAAACTATTAAACTAAACCAGAGTATTATTGCTTGTAAAAAAGATTGTGATTGATTGTGGCAACTTAAGTTGTCAGACTACTGTTAACTTAAATGCATTTCAGAAATTAAACAAAATATTATCTAGAGTTTTTTTTTAAACTACTTAAAAGAGAAAACACCTTTGGAACCCTTTGACAGACACCTGATACTCTCAGAGTAAATTTGAGGTTCATATTAGAGAAGTCTCTGAAGTTAAAACTCTATCAATTTTGGCGTGATGCCTCTATATACAGTCTTCTTTATAGTCTTTCAGTATTGCAGACAAAACTAATTTAGTTAAGTTTCCCATTCAACAGTAAATGTCAAATTTGACTTCAAAGACTGTTGAACAAAATAAAAGTTAAAATAGTAATTACACAACATTTTAGCCAAGAAGTTTTTTTTATCTCATGACAGATTCATATCCCACAAACTCATTTTTCAAAAGTAAATAGCAGCTTCTCCAGCTCCTCACCAACCTTGTTAAAAAGAAAGGCCCTTCCTGTGGCCCCGGTAAAGCGAGTGGAGATGAGTTCAGAGCGGTTGGTCAGGATCGTGTCGCAGTTTGCGCAGGAGAACAGGCGAGTGCCACCAATATGATCCAAAAAAATTCTTCCCATTTTTAGAACTTATGTAAGTTTATACTCAAGACCTGAAAGCAAAAAGAAACATCACGTAAAAAAAAAAAAAACAAACAAACAGAAAAAAATGTATACTCCCAAACATCCCATATATATGGTAGAATATTCTTCAAATCAGTTCAGCTAATGATTGCTCAAAGTCATTCCTCTGTTGGTGAATAACTGAACTTAGAGTCTGCCTTCACCCTCTCATCAAGACCAGTTTCCTTCCCAAGTGACCATTTTACCAATAAGATAACTTAAATACAAACTAATTACATTAAATGAGAAAGACACAAACTGAAACCTTTAAAATACAGTTCAGACTTTTGCAGACCCCCTACTGGCCCCTACAGTTCTTAAACTCAGAAGCTTCCACTTCCTTTAACACAATACTGAAATTCTCTTTCAGTACATTCCCAACAACTCACTCATCTTAGTCAGCACTAAGAAATGAAGCACTGAGAATTACACTGAGTCACCAAGACAATTATAGCTTAATTTTCCCAAGTCACCCCCACTTTTTATAATACATATTTATTATGTCACTTCCCCATAGCTTTGCACAATTTATGACACACAATCACACAACATCACCACTCAGAATGTTGGTATAGCACCCTGGCTGATGTATTTGACTTAACACTTCTTTGTTTCATATACACACCAACACAGGAAAGGCTTGGATGCTATTTCACATAATAAACAATCCACCCAGTCTTTATACCAGACATTTCTATACACAAATGTTTAAAGTCGTCTAATCCAAATACAAAACACTGTGTTATTTAGCCAAGGTATTTCCAAAGCCTCATCACTAAAATACCTCAGCAACTCCAATGAGAAAAAGAACAGAGTTTAAAAACTTCATAGCAGATAACCTGCAGTGCCTCATAAATCAGCCTCTTCACTACTTAGGAAAATTAAAGTGTCTCACCACTTCACACCAACTAACATAAATTACTCAAACTTAACTAGTGAGTAGGCACAGAACATATAGCCGAAAACTTAAATCATGAAGGGTGACATAACATGACAAAGTAATTAAATTATGATGTTATTTCCCTTTCAACTGCAGAAGTTTTATAACTAAACTCCTATAGTTAAACAAGTTAAATGTACTTCCATTTGTGCTTCAGATGTGGAATCAGAAAAATGTATAGTCTCTGCTTTTGTCATGCAGAGCAACGCAAAGTAAATCTGACACACTGCAATATTAGAATTGTGTGGGTTTTACTTTTCAGAGCAGGAGATTGTGCTGTTCATAGAGAAGTCACTCAAATTTTGTGCTCACCTCATTGAATATTCTAAGTCAAACACCATTAGGAAGCACAAATACCTAATTTAAACTCAAGTTTTAGGGGATCAGTTTCTTAAAGCCTACTTTTGACATGCACAAGGCAAATGGACTAAAACTTGCACCTGCACACACAGAACTTAACACACCATTTTTACGTCTAAAAATCAGAAGTCACTGACATAATGATTTTTTTTTTTTTCAAATTGCTTTATTTCACACTTTGTTTTCTTACAATGTGAGGCAACAAAAAGGGTTCCTAATATTGACCAGAGTGATTTTAGCTCAAGTTCCTTACCTTCAGATTTTTCGAATCACTACTAATCTTCTGTATCCCATCTGAAGGATACATAAAATTAAAAGCAATGTCAGGACTATTCCCTTTAAAGGTGATGTAATACCCATTTTTCTTCTTCAAAGGATAAACAGGCCTGAGTGTTAGAGGTGTGACTCCACTCAAAATACAGAAAGCATTTTCATTTAGATTTCTCTAAGATTTATACCTTTCTAATATGCCTTTATCTTTCCCAGCAAGCACAGGCAAAAGAAAAAAAAATTAAAATGTGACTAGTGACAGAATGAAGGAAAATCAACAGACAATAAGTGTGAATAAACAAGTATCAGTCAAAGTCCCCAGCCAGAAGAAACCACAAATACAAGCAATTACAGCAATTGTAACAGATATGCCCATAAGGCACTTGGCCTAGGTCCATGTGCCATCCTTCCTAATTTTGGATAACGTTATCTTTGTGCTGATTGTACTGTGGATTCAAAACAATTAACTGATCGTAAGTTACAGTAAATGTGAGATCAGCATCCAAAGGAGTATGTCTTTCAGAGTAAACACAAAGCCCACCCTGTCAGTATTTTTAGAAGGTAGCATAACATAAATCCAAACCCGTCCCTATCTCTCCGGGAGCAACACAAACACAGAGCTTGGTGTCCAGGACCAATCCTTTACCCAGACTGACCCTGCACAGCATGACATTTTGAAAAATGCACCTAAACACTTCAAATGCAAGTGCATCACCTGCCTAAAATAATAATTCATGTCAGTGCCCTCAGAAAAGCAGTAGCCCAGAGACACTAAAAATGGAAATTAAATAATTCAGAAGGGAGCACAAGTCCAATTCTAACAAGCAAATTAGAAGTCACAGCAATATACAAATGTATTACTTCTGGATGTGGCATTATGGCATGGACTGAAGTCTTGAGTCCCAAAGATCTCAAACATTAAAATAAATGCACAAATAAATATATTCAAAGATGTAAGTAATACAAGTAATACAAGGCCTAAAATCCTCACTTATTTATGTCACCTTATAGAGCTGAAAATAACCTAAAGTTGCAGCAGAATCTAACAAACCAGCTGGTACCAGAAAACATTTTTTCAGAATACAGTGCATAAGGAAATGTATATTCTTGAAATAATACATATTAAAAAAATTAGAAGATTAAATTCTACAGTCAGCATTACAACAGTCAAAACAATGTAGATTTTGTGTATGTTTTCTTAAGAAACTCCTAAAATACTGTAACATTACTAGTGTCTAACTTTTTCAAAGTTACCTCTACACTTAACTACCACCTGGTAGACTTCAGTCAAAAAACACAGCAGGCTACAGCTACCTCTGACCTCAGTTTTGATTGTTGAATTCAATGAATTTGTAAGGGCCCACCTGAAGCATTATGAAACTAGTCATCTTACATTAGTCTTTATGTTACTGCTCACAGTAGTAAAATGTAGGGAAAAAATTACAAAATGACTGCTAGTAATGCAGACTTAAAATGCCACACTTTATCATGAATTTTCTAAAAAGCCTAACATGGAAATTTTGCTTTTTTCCTCTCCTGTAAAATAGAGAAACTAATTTCAAGTTGGAATCATTTCACACTCTCCCCTTCCTTTTTTTATCCCCAAGACAAAAACATGGTGTTCACTTATAAGACCAAATCAGAAGGTACTTGCTGTGGATAAAGATTCTCTCCTTATGTAAGAATGCTGAATACTGTAGGGTGTATTTACTGCGCACAGGAAAAAACCAGAAACACAATAGAACAAGGGGAAAGCAATTTTCCATTGCTCTCTGGCTCCTGCCCCTTACAAACAGAAGTGGTGTGTATAAAGTCACCCAAGTTAACTGCAGATTTTTTTCTCTATAGTTTCACTACCAATCGAAAAGGTGCGGGCGTCTATTTATGTTCACACATGCATAACCGATCTGAAAAAGCCACTCATAGGCAGCTTTGATAGGCAGTGGGAAGGCTCTCTTAAATGAGGAAAAGCCAAAGAATTGCAAAACATAAAAGTGTTTCTAAAGCTTAAGATTCTCCAAATAGCGGGAGGAAAGTACTCTAAGTGCACTTGGCCATTCATTCACTGTTTACACTTAAAGACACAGGAAATAACTTCCACCGGTCCAGAGAACCAGTCAGGTTTCCTAGTGCTACTTACAGCTCCAGAAAGTGACACTACTGTATCCCACCAATTCCATCATGGTACCAGCAGAATTTTCAGAAGTAGTGGACAGGGATCTTGGTTATTCACAAAACCAAATGCTGAGGAAAGAACAAGATTTTTTTGGCCCATGATTTCACTTTTAAAATCAGCTACGCATTCTTTACTGGGTATATATCAGGGATGAAGTTTAGTGCTCCTGCGTTCAGACAAATTGCCAAACACAAGTCATTACATTAAATGAATGGCTGCAAGAAAGGCAGACATTTACTTTCCTTAGTGGGATATAAAGAATCTATTGCTTGTCTAATCTCTTCAGTTCCAAGAGAGGGGTACTTTATGAACTGAGAGATGATGACGCTGCCATTATTCAGCACCCTGACCACCTTCCTGAGAGGACCTTTAGGAGAGCAATCAGTGATAGCTCATATTACCTAGCAGGTCAGGCTTGTTGACAGTGCATGATTTTGACAGTACAAACCTTGATACCACTTCTTAATCACACTGTGAAACACTTCCTCCCTGCATGCTTCTCCCAGTGAGTGCATGGACAGACAGGAAACACAGGCACTGTGGCTAATGTGTATTCCCAGAGCAGTAGCTCCCAAATTCCCCAAACACTTTCAGTGTTGATTTCAGCAATACTGAGCAACAACCATATCAAAGGGCTGACATTCAACAGCTTAAATTTGACCACTATCTGCACACACACCCAAAACCACCTGAAGCACCACCTCTTTGGTATTTGTACTACCTCATCTCCCTACCTTCACCATCAATAAAGAATGAAAAAATAACACAAATAATTATTTATTAACATCTTTAAAACTAACAGTCAGTGTTTTCTTGTCCTGGAACGCATCTCTTGAAGACACAGGACCGTCAACACTTGGGAGAGCCAGCAAGCACTTTCTCTATGCACACTGGACTGTGGACATTTCACAGGAGGAGCCTCAGTGTTGCTTCAGCACCATCTACTGCGCTCACATCTACAACAGAGAACAGCTGCTAGTTAAAGGACAAGAAACTGGGACCACCTCTCTTTCATCATTTTACCAACTAAAAACATTTTCCTTTGCAAGCAAATAAGAATTCTCTACCCTCTGAGAAAGGGTCATGCATTCCCCTAAGCACACTGAAACATTCTCAAGAGGTACTTACCCTGGAACCAGGCTGAAACTTCATCACTGCATCTCAGGAACTGGGTTTCAGCATCCTCTTCTCATCTCAGAGACGGACAAAAGAGGAAAGAGAATTCTTAGCACAGCTGCTCAAGACCACACATTAAAGAATCATAAAGGAAAAATAAAACTTGCTCCTTACCTTCCCAGGTTTCCCTGCTCACAGGTGGTGATGCATCCGAAAATACACACGTGGTCAGTCTCTTAGGAGGTCGGAGATTCCCACCAGCTTCTGCGACTGTCCAAGTAAACAGGGCCTGGCCTCTGCCTACATGCAGAATTGAAACCACCACATGTAGCCAAACGTGGAGAGAAACTGAACTGGAACAGCATCCCAGTGCAGGGCACAGCACTGCCAACAAGAGGCTGCCTTGCAGGACGAAAACACCCTTGTGCAAGTTGCAGCAGTGTAATTTTGTATTGCAGGTTGCAGCAGTATCACTTCCTTACTGCAAACTGGATTTTTTCCTAGGTAAGGCGAGCACTGGGATACTGGCATTTAATTTTGTTTATGTCATACTGGTGCACTCCAACACCAATCCAGGGTACTTTGTTTCAGGTTTACAGAGAACAGAGCCACACAGATGGGTGCTTGTTTCTCATACAGACCCCCTATCTGAGCATCTCCCAAAGAGTAACTTAAACCTTCACAATACTCTTGCTAGATAACGTATAAAAGTATTAGTTTACAAGTGGTATCAGACACAGATTAATTTTCTTTCTCACCACTACAGAGTCCAAAACCAGCAACTAGACCTGTCTCCCTGTTTCTTTTCTCCTTCATTCTCCTCCTTTCCCCTTCCTAATTACTCCATTGTTTTAAAGAAAGCTGTATTTCCTTGTTTTGTAATAAATTTATTCTCATACTTAAGCAGTTGAGACACCTTTATGAGTTTATGAGTCCATGCTGCAACTTTCTGAAAGCTAAACTACACATTTTCTGTTTTCTTTAACTTTAGTCCTGAAATGATACAAAACTTCATCCAAAGACATCACTGATTTCATGAGTCATTAAAAACGAAATCCAATAAGCAACCTTTTAAGAAATGGTGTGAAGACAACCATCATCCAAACCAGCAACATCCAGCTGGCAGAAAGGGTGCTAATACACTAAGTGCACATCACCAAGAGATTTTTATATTAACTAGAAAGGTCCTAAATGTAGGTAAAGGCTCCAAAATTAGAGATCACCTTGCTAACAAACATTCACACTGTACAGACATTTCGTCTATACATTTAGCAAGTAATTTTGCAGTCAAATCTTGCTTAAGGGAATTACGTATTTCAGTGAGAGCTGAGCAACCCAAGATTTCAACACAGGTCAAATGTTAGTAAACAAACATGAACCAATGACCTGACTTGGACAACATCCCTTCCAACTTGTGATGACAACCATGTTAAATACAGATATATAAATATGTGTACAGCTCTCACTCTGTGATAAGTAACAAATCCAGCCTGTTCTTGTAATCTTCTCTGCTGGGCTTTGAGATGCAGTTTCATTTGTCCTCGCACACTCGGGAATCGCACTTGAAACTCACTCATCATTATAAAGTCTATATACAAACAATAAGCTCTGCATCTCTAAGTATTTCCCTGACTACGGAAGTGAAAGTAGCAGATGACAGAAGCCTCCAAATAGTGTATTTAAAGACTACTTTAGAAAAAGAAAGCAGCACTTAAAAACTGACAGTTTTGTTTGTCACACACACGATTTGAATTCAGCCATCCAGAATGAGGCTCTATATAAAAATATATATAGGATTATATATAGAGCAGTCACATACAGTCAGGTGAGGGAATGTTTACAACTGGGGAACAAGTTCCCTCCCTTTCAGCCATCAGTCATAAACATTAGTTAAGCTAATAATTAATCTGGAGCCATTACCTGCTGACATGAAGAGTTGTTCTGTGATACAACTTTCAAAAGTCCTGCCCTGTTTCTCTCCCTTACGACGGTGTGTACTTGCTTTTTTGTTTCTTCAATCTAACTCTAAACCCGTGTTTATTGTTTAAAGAAACCAAAGACAAATATTTTATTAAATTCTACTGCAATGCAGTCCATAACACGGCCTTTATTCTTAAATAAACACGCTGCATTAATCTAATCTACATCTGCTTGCACAGTACAGCTGAGGGCTGTGCACAGAGTAACAAATGAAGCAGACACACAACAGTCTTCACGTTCATTTTTGCTTTGACTTAGAACCTTTCCCAGACCAGAAAAGCGCCGGCAGAATATTTCAGCTCCCTGGGAATTCATACTTCCACGGGGAAAACCCCAACCTAAGCGCTAGCAAGCGAATGTACCTCGCTGCTGAGCGAGCCGCGAGTACCTCCACAAAGCAAACAAGCATCACGGCTGGATCTGTGACAGCTCCTCCCCGCGGAAGGCACCTGTCCGGCGGGGACACGGCGCTGCTCCGCCGGCCAGCGCTCAGCGAGCGGCACCTTCGCCCGGGGAGAGGGGCGATGCGTCAGGCGGCGCCGCCACCCCCCGCGACAGGGCAGGGCGGTTCAACCCCCGCGTAACCTCTGCGGCCGGGCCGGGCCCGGCGGCGGCGGCGCTGCGGGGCTGTCGGTGCCGATCCCGGTGTCGGTGCCGATCCCGGCGCCGGTGCCGCGCGCACACAAAGCCCCGCGCGCGCGGG
>VZUA01082656.1:9207-22428 GCA_013401035.1 Horornis vulcanius
TTACAAATTGTGATCTGGAAGATTGGTTTGGCTACCCATCACTACTAAGAAACCCTGTGCTACTGAAAAAGCCCTTTTGATAACACAGTTTGTCAAATATTTAAGGTAATTTTAATTTTTAAAATATTTTATTAATTGTGTATTTGCCAGAGGCTCTGTGGTATCCTATCAAAACTATCATAGCAGGCATTCATTAGNGTGGAAGCTCTGGCATCTCTCTGTGCCTTGCAGACAGCCTCTGGCCAGGTGGCAGGGCATTAGCGTGTTGGCTTATATTATGCAGGAGTTTTTCTCACTGTGTGCAGAGACAAGCAAAGCTAGAGCTACTGCAAGCTCTGTGCTAGCAAGGATGCCAAGGAACACCATGTGGAGGCGGGTGAATTCTGGATGAGAGAGTGGGTAAACAGAAAGGCTGAAGTGCCAGGGGTAGCCTAGGGGCATTCCCTTAGGGAACAAACACCAACTGAGACAGAAAGTAAGGCCTCACTACAGCAACTAGCTTCTGGAACTGTTCTAGGGTATCAGCTAGACTTTTAACAAAAAAAGGCCTGGTTGACCAGGTGATGTATGTACCAGCAGTTGCTGTATTTTAAGTCTGCAGTTTCAGTTCTGAAATGCCAGCCCATTAATTCATCCCTTTACTTGTAAAACCTGGGATCACTTTTATGATGCAGACTTTATTTTTGCTGGAACTGAGTGCAAGCCAGAAACATAAAACTATACCTTCTCATAACTTTTGATGCTCAGGACTTGGGTCTTGGCCCCCATGATCTTATTAAGAAAACTTTTATTGTCTTCCACATGAGTAAGTTTATATTCAGTCCTTATTTACATCTGAACAACCCCTCTGACCAAAAAGGACTGTGACAGTGGGAGCAAAATGTGACCTCTGGTTTGTGCTGTTTTAGCAGTGATTCTCACAGTTCTCTGCCTCTGTCTCCTCGCATGGAGTTACTGTACTTTTAACCTTTCTCACTAAAGTCTGTTCACAGTAAAAAAAAAAATGGATGTGACTATATCAGAAAGTCCTGATATTTCTGTCATGAAATATTTAACGTGCTGATGTTGAAAAGGCTGGTTGTTATTTAGGAGGATGTGCACCTCCTAAATGACATAGGCAAAATAATGTAATTGCAGCATACTGCCTTCCATGGACAGAAATATCAATTGAATTCCTCCCATCTTTCTCTTCACAAGGCCACAAAGGTCATGAATTGCTTACAAGCAATAAGAGAATGTTTTCCAGTGTCCAGAAGCCTGGATGCATCCTGACTTCATCTCACAGTAAAGCCCAGGCACATATCTTGTCCTCCTCTCCTACTGCTTTCTCCTCTTGTCTTCCTTTCTGGAAGGCCAGATGTATAGACATAGGATAGGCAGCCTCACTGTCAGCAAGAAGGTGTTGTAGCAGATAAAGGAAAACTTTTCCAGTTTTGGTGGAAGCGAGGAACAGGGAGAATAAATAGATATGTAATGAGAAACTTCAGATGCCAGGATAAGAAGAAGTACTGCCCATTTTTTTCTTCTCAGTGATGATATATACATGCAGACACCAGCCTAGGAATTGAGGGGGAACGCTAATGAATCTTTCTGAGTTGTGTCTATGGTGCTGATTACCACTGTTCCCTCAGAAGTCTCCAGTATTTATGATTTGGAGATGTTTTCAGCAGGCAATGAAATATTAGTCACTATTTTAAAAATGTACCACATAATTGCAGAAGATGGCATGTTCCCATTCCAATTAGAAGTGGATAATTGTAATACCTGAAGGAGCCTTGTGCATCATTTGTAGGTAAATATGGCTCTTTGTAAAGGAATTTATGCATAGACAAATACATAATATACTTGTGACTAGTAAAGTTTTGATGTAAAATACTGCAGTAAAAGGATCACTATCCCATGGAGAAATCTGAGTTTGAGATATTTTTCCTAAAAGGAGGCTGGCAAATCATATTCTCCTTATTGCTTGTATATCAACATGGCATCAGAACTTTCTACCTCAGAAAACTTTGTCCTTAGCTTTTCATATTAAATTCACAAAAAAACATTCAACTGAAGCCTGTCTTCTTACATTGACATGCTTGTAGCTATTCCCCAGGGCTGAGCAGCTCATATTGCCTTAAAACAATATGGCTGTTGCAAATGATACACTGGGAATGGGACTGTTACCAGGAAATGGCTAAAGTAGCTCAAAGCAAAAGCTGAGGTTTTTAACCTAAATGTTAGGTTATGTAGGGGAAGTATGGGGGCCTGTATTCAACACATACACAGTCTTTTGATTTGTAGAGCAGATAGGCAGATTCAAATATCTGCATGCTGAACGTGGTTGCTGAAAGGGGCAAAAAAGTGACTAAATCCATGCTTTTGTAGATTCAGCCCATAAAAATTTATGTAAAACTCACACATCATTTCCATTGTAGAATTAATACCATGTAATCAGCTTGAGCAATATGTCAGGTACCTAGTGTCCACAAAACAGCAAATGAACTTCAATTCAACTGAAAATCCCATGATTTGTGAATGGAAAGATATCTGGACCCTCAGGAAAAAATGCAACGAATTCTGTAGCTTCAGTTTGTTCCTGCATTTGGTGAGGGTTTGATAGGACTACAAGGGCCCAATTCAGGGCTGTGATCAAGCAAATATGGATCTGTTCTCTAGACAGAACTGCACTTGCTTGCCAAAGGTCTGATTCTCACCCAAGATCTTTGTACATCATGTTTGTGTTGCTTTTTTTTTTTTCTTCTTAATTGTACAGTGCTGAAAGATCTTTGAACAAACTTGTTTTATAGAAGTGAATACAAATATATGTGGGGTATGACTGCAGGCTTACTAGCAACAGAAATACCTGAAAAACCTTCTGTTCTTCTATTGATCCAAAGGAGTGCTTGAAACATTACTATGGCAACAATTCTTACCCAGTGGAAGGAGTTTGCCATTATCTGTGCATAGGAACAAAAAAGAGGAGGCATTTTTCAGAACTACTGCCCACCTCCCCTTCACCACTACAGATGTGCTGACCTTCTGGCACGTGCTCCTGCTGCAGGAGCTTTCAATGAAAAATGACTTACAGAATTATTTATTGGTCCATGCACAGGGAATAAAGAAATTCTATTGACCAACAGAGTCCTGACACAGAAAACAGCAGTGCATGGAACTACTGCTTTCTGAAAGTATCAAACATCTTTCTTACCTCTTTTACAACTTCGACTACTGGTGTAAATAACAGAGCTAGGGCTGCTCTGGCTCACTCTAAATGTTGTCTGTCATTTGGCTGCACTCAGCCTTTCACAACTACAGCTATTAAGTCAGAAAACTACTGAGCATCTATTATCACCATGTTCTTACTGACAATAAGTTCAGGCTCAAGTACAAATCTGCTGGCATTGAGCTCAGGCTAAAGTACAAATCTGCTGGCTTTGTGACAGTGGTGTTATTTGGTCTATTAATTAGCATCTGGACAAATAAATTCAGCAAGAAACTATTTTGCATCATGTGGCTAAATTGAAAGTCCACATCCCATATGGGCTGAAGGCAGAGTTGACAGTTAATCATATTCCAGATGTTTGCAACACTGAAGAAGCTCTATCTGCTGCTCCTAACTGCATCTCTCATCCCCAGCTTCACATATGGGTAATTTTAAGAAGTATGTGACTCTGCCCACCTCTCCTAATTCTGGGGAGCAGAGTGATACTGGCTACAAGTCCAGGCAGACTGTTCTTCCTGTAAATGGCTGAGAAAAATGATTGTGTGGGAGATGGTGCCAAACGAGGAGAGAAAAGGAGCAGCCTGGAAGAAAGCTTCCAAATCCACACTCCCACTGCAGAAACACTTTATGGCTGTCCTGAGGCTGGGGAGAGGAACAAGCAGCTGCAAGCTCTTTCCAAGCTGTTTGTTTGCCAGTCTTCTCTTTGGGCAGCCTGTGGAACAAGCAGCTGCGAGAGCAGCACAAGTAGGTGGAACAGCTCTGCCCACTTGGGAACTCATCACTGTTCCACAGGGCCACTTAAGAGCACAAACCAAGTGGGTGTTGTCCATTGCCATTAGTATTTTTATCCCCTTTTTCATAAAAGCAGAAAGGTTAGAAGTGTCAGAAAAAAAAAGGAGGCAGAATCTGGGCAGAAGACTGACTGTGGAAAGAGATCAAGACTAACACCAAGAATGTGAAGTACAAAACAGGAAGGGGAAAGACATTGCTACTAACTAGTAATATTGGAGAGAAAAAATGTACAAAAAGCCATCCACAAGCCATTTACTTTGTCCCAGCCTAAAAAGCTGAGCTCCTACTTGTTCTGTATAAATGGCAAAATCCTATTTCTTCTAAAGGTGTATTTAACCCTGCTGTTCCTGGAAATTATTAATCTTTACTTCATAGTAACTCTCTCCTGCATCCCATCACAAACATCAGCAGAATATATGTGTATCTGTGTGTAAATACAGTTTTATTTAACACAAACATGCACATAGACAGGAAAGCATGTAGAAAATATCTTGATGAAAGTAAAAACATAACACACACTTGGATTTAACCTATTTGATTAGTCTTTTTCCATTCTTGAGACACACTCGTTTTATTCAATATAAACTTTTTTCCCTGTTTCTAGGTGACTTTGGATCCTGAAGGTATTGAAACAGGGGCTATTATTAAGGATATAATTATTATTTTGACAACATCATCTTTGACAGCTTTATGAATGAACTTTATTGAATAAATGATGATTCATTACCCATCAAATAGTATTTTCTCACTTATCCAGCTTTCTCTCCCTTCAATATCTGAGAGCCTTCCAAGTATTTTATGAAAGTAACAACCTTTCTTCTTGCTTTTAGGGAAGTAGCTTGATCAGGTCAAGGAATTTCCTTTCTTATTTTCTGTTGCATAAGTGAAAGTAGGTGTTCTGGAAACAAATTTTTAAGGAAAGGCTAAATCAAAGATAAAATACATGAGTAGACTCAAAGGCAGGGAAAGTTCTATTCGTTCTTAACTCCCATGAAAGTAAATTTCAGAGCCCAGGCCCAGCTCTGCACTCACAAGCAATCCCATGTTGGCTGTAGGCTGTGTTTCTGTATCCTGGGGAAATGTGATTGCTGAAGGAAGGCATAATCACTGAGGAGGAGGTTCTAGCCCAGATAGCCTGGGATATCTACAAGGGCTTTCTGAACACCAAAGCAGAGCCTATCAACATGGGTTCTGTGTAAAATGCGGGAATATCACTTAGAAAAACTGGCTTAGGGTAGCAGGAAATTTAATTGAAAGCAGGCTCTTATATTCTCTCCTGCTGACCCTGCATCCTGTTGTCTGATGTGCCCATCATATGCAAGAGCCAGTTTCCTGAGTGTGGGTGCACTTCTTAGGTCTGCACAGGGCTCTGGTAGATGGGGAGTTGAAAGGCACTGTGGAAATCCTAGGGTGGTATTTTAAGAAACTGGAGTCAGCTACACAAGCTTGAATCGAAATCTGCCTTTTCTGGACTTTGGAGAAGAACTGAGATTCCTCTGCTGTAACCAAAATGTTACTGTCCTTGACCATCTATAGCAGGCAGTGAGGTCCTTTTGGTGCCACTCAGTTTGCCCCGTTTTATTCAATGGAACTTGTGTCCCAGCATGAGAGACACAGACCAAGGGTCCACAAGCAGCTCTCACTCTGACTGCCAATGTGGACCTACAACCTCATGGTCCCTGGACCTGCCAGCCCACATGGGCGTGCAGGCACAGAGGCACAGACCTGCCTGCACATCTGGCCTCATGGATACCCCTGCAGATCTGGTGATCCCCACTCCCACTGAGAGGAGCTTGCCTCTCTGGAGTCAGGGGTCACATAGCAGGGCTGCAGGGAGAGTGGATGTTCTGTCCTGTCGAGCTGCAATTTGCAGGCTGCCCGGTGTCATGCTTCCTGAGCCAGGCTGAATCACCGTCAGGATGCAGCAATCTCTCCCTGGTGTCATCTGCTGGCAGTGGGAAGGTGTCAGAGTGTATTATTAAGCCATCACAGGGCACTCTTGAAAGGAAAGGCTGGGGAGACAGGGAAAGCTCTGGATCTGGAAAGCTTCAGTCTCCTAGCCAAAATAGGGGGGGGGCTACTGAGAGTCAGATCCCTGCCAACCCCCTCTGTCCACCATCAAGCAACAAATTGCACACGTTCAGAGACGATGTGCTCTCAAGTGCAAAGTCAATTGCCGATGGAAATATTTCCATCCTGGGAAACACAATCCCCTTCACTGTCACTTGTCTTACTGCTTTGAGGCTGGAACTGGGCTGCTCCCTCTCCTCTCTGTACATCAACATTCAGGTCTCCTTAAGTCCTAAAGCTACAATACTTGGTTAAAAAAAAAAAAAAAAAAAAAAAAAAAGCCTAGCTCAGGACTGAGTGAGCTCCCATCAGGCTCACAGCCATGACTTTGAGTGCTCTCAGTGAACATTTTTAGTAGGATTTCTGTGGGCTTTTAAAGTGTTTATCAAAATACTCTGCACGTATGCTGTGATGTGGCTTGTAATTAAAATGGGGTATAATGGCAAAGATTTCTGTTCTACACAGGTTTTACAAGGCTTCCAAATGTCGAGAGGAAAAGAGGCTGCCTTTGCTGTGCTGGTACTAATTGCAGCCCCCTGACAGGAATGTAAATGCAGTTTCTTAGCACATTCTTATCACAGCATGTGTGGGATTTACATATATAACTCCTATTAATGCTAATGGAAGCTTATATACATAATTCTTTTTGCATAGGGCTAACACTATATTTTTATCTGAACCTGATGCAACTGGAACCAGACATCTTATATAAGTAGAACTGTAGTTTCTTACCGGAAGCTTTCTTAACATTTTGGTTCAATTAAAATGGATGGAGAAAAGGTAAGTGAAGAAAGCAGTGCAAGACTTTGTGCCAATACTGTGATATTGGCACTGGAAGTTCATATAATTCATATAAAAAGTATTATGTTGTAATCAATGACCTATTTCCTTCAAAGTTTCTTTTAGTGGCTTTTAAAATAAATTTTGTTGGATCAAAAATCAGGATTGGGGTTTCCTGATTGACTTGTTAATTTAGAATCAATCTGCTTTTAATGTTTAGATGTGTTTAAATGTTTATTTGAAGCAATACTACTTGGAAAATAGAGTATGTTTTTTATTTAGACCTACAGTAAGTTCATCATTAAAAATCTCTGAAAAAAGAGCCATGCTGCACCTTGTGGTCCTCCTGCAGCCAGGAGCATACTGAAAGGATATCATGGTCGGTATCTTCAACTATTATTAGAAGTTTGCTTTCCTTGGTTAGCAAAGTACTTCAACTTTCTATTAGTAAACCTGACATTTTTTGTCTCTTCTTGTTTCTAAAGTTTTTGTGGTTTTGGGTTTTTTTAAATATAATTTGCTTCTGGATGGAAATGACATCTCCTTTCTGACGTGATGACACCCTGCTGTGGCTACAATCAGCTTGCCACCTCAAAACGGAATTACCTTAATGCCTACTTTCAGGGTAGACATTTGGGGCATACTGTAATCTGATATGAATTTTCAGAAGTCTATTGTGCTGAGAATTTACATCATCTGAAGCTGTCCTAATCCTCTGTCCCATTTGTTTTTTATGTTTGCTTATTCTGTGCATGGAAACAAGAGCACTCCCCCAGTGTACCAAGCTGAAAACAGATATTTCAAAACAGGACAGTATTTAGACTGTAGACAGGATCCTTAAGTTCTCCTCCAACTCTCTGCTGAGCTAAGGTAGTTGTCACCAGACAAGACAGTTGAAAGTCTGCCCTATCAATTCAAAAGAAGCTAAGGGAAACAGGATAGAATGCCCACGGTGAAGAGCGCTTTCTCAAGTTGTTATTTTTTTAATCTAAATAAAAATAGAGTTAGAGGATACACTAGCTGTTTTAAAGGCTATCTCTGTTTTCATAGCATTTTAATCTTACAACATTTTTCCTTATGTTTTGGCTAAGCCTGGATGTTTTTTCATACAGCTGGAGAGTTATTGTTTAAGGATTGTTGTGCGTACACCAGAAGACTGGTCTGACAAGCACAGCTTATATGCTGAAGTACACGTCAAAACCATAGAGACAGAGATAACAGAAGATTAAGATTTTGACGGCTCATTTACAATGTTGAGAAAAAGAGTCCAGAATGCACCATGCTGCTGTAGAGCAAATCCTTTACAATGGAAGAATAAAGGTTTTATATTTGTGTATCACTGGCTGAAAGAGAAATGGATCCATTCCTTTTAACCTGAGAAATTTAAACTTTGGGATAGTATTTGAAAACTGTAAATGTTACTCAGAGATTTAGTAGCAAGAAGTGATATATAAACTTGCATTGCTGCTCAGAAATAATGTTCTGTAAACATGAATCTTGAATATAAAAAACTGAGAAACAGGGAAAGCAAACTTTACAGTGGTATTTGTTATCAGAAAAAAGTATTCAGGGTAGGCGGGACTGGCAGTGTAGACTTGTAAAAACAGTCATAGTGATTTTCTGTTTGCATTTGGAAGGATTGAAAAGACCTACTGCTTATTTAATTAATAATTTTCAAAGGAGATTCACTAACGTAGTTTCTCTGTGGAACAGTTACTTTATCTCAGTACGATTACAAGCAGACATTCAAACTCAATGCATACTATCAGGAATAAATATATAATTCAGATTTGAAGCCCATATGGACATGAGCACCTTTTTGCTTTTGTGCATTTTGGAACCTCAAAATACCATTAAAAATGGAAGGAACCCAATCACAGTGATTAAACCCCCAGTCCCTAATTAAAATACTGTACCTAGCTGACTCATCTTTGAGCTGGCTGTGTAAACCTGACCTTGAAGAGTGATGGAGAAAAAAATCATGTGGGAAGGCATATGTTAGCCAGAAAGAACAAGGAAACTAGCTAATTGAATATTGTTTAATGAAAACTTTTCTCAAGTCTTTTCAGAGAAGACCTATAATTTGCATAGAACCTAGACGCTACACTTCCGAGAGCATTCAGAAGCATTCTAATTTAACATCATAGGCTCGTTCATAAGAAAAATGCATTTTTTTCTTTTAAAGAATCATCTCAAGGTTTAAACATGAACACTCGTCACACTAGATGTTACAATAAATTTCATAAATGTCTTGTTTTTCTGGTCTAGTTAGTGAACGAAAAAATGTCAGCAAATTTCATATTTTTACTAAAAGTGGGAAAGATTTCAAAGAGTGAATTTACTGTTAATTGGGCATTCCAACCGCTGTAATTGTATTACATATGTAACTTCAGACTTTGTGCTAAGGTCTGAATGCCACTATGTTCACAGAAGTAGGATTTGAAGAATGCAGTTATTTGTGGTAAGTAACAAAGCAGATGAATAAAACATATTGTCATTTGGTTTTGGAAAAAAGGAAAAAAAAGTGCTAACTGAAGCAATTTAGCAGTTGTAATTTGCTTGCCCTCATTCACCTCTCATTGATTTCAATTGCCAATAACTATAATTAACAAAAACAATCAGGCTGATTGTCATTAGGATTTTAGGTCAGATCTGTTGTTTTAATAATTTCACAGCCTGCAAGCTCCTATTTTAAACCAGTTCCCTACATTTATTGGCACATGAGCTGCCTTCCCCAAAGTAACAATTTTCGCTATTTGTGAACATCTGTGAGATGTTCAGAAGATGAAAGATCTTCTGATGCTTCTCACAGATGTCTTCCCACATACAATATTGCCAAAAAATTGCTTTCCTGCAGTAGCCTGTTCTGTATTCCACATTTACACAATTTATAAATTGTGCAATGAAGAGGAGAGGTATCACTCTGGAGTAGAAAGGGAGAGAGGAAAAATGAGATGAGCCCTAAGGAGACAATTCTGCATTTGGCGTGATGATAGAAACTGCTGTGAGGTGGTAATTATATTACTTAGGAAGCAGTCTTGAATCAGAAATGCTATTTTTTTTTTCCTAAAAAAATTCAGCTTCTCCTAAGACCATGGAAAAAAAGAAAGAGAGGCAAGTTTTTGTCCCCATCTATCTGATATTTTCTAGCTTATGCCCTTACAGTTTATTCAGTCAGTTTTTCATATTTCCATTGATAGAACTTGCTTGATTCTATCCTAATTCACATCTTAGGACATTATGGGTTTGAGAGATTGTCGTGCTTTGAGACAATTTAAAGGAGAACACTGTGGAATGAGTTGCCTCCCTTTATAGGTTCAACCATTCCCTTTCCACCAATAAGGAATGATTATGAGTAGATGTTAATGAAAAAGTAACAGTTTACTAACAATCAGAACAGCAATAGTCAAGAAATAACAGCAAATAACCACCAGACACAAAACCTGCTAAATCTTGTGGACTCCCCAGAACAAAGAGAGACCCAAATACTGGGGACATTTCCCCCTACTCAATATGGTGTTATGCAGCCAAGCACATGGTTCAAAGGACAAAGAAAAAATGGTGTCAGAGATATATTTTGCTTCTACACACTTCACTATTTTTCAGTCTTCACTTCATAATTTCAATTCTATGTTCTATATATTGATGCAGTATATGCATCCCCATACTCCTAATAACCTCACTTCTGCAATGTGTGCATCTTTTGGATCTTTTGTGATCTAATTGTTTTGTGCCCTCTTACCACTAGATTTCTCTCAGAACTGCTGTTTTGGTATTGCAAATTATTCAGTTCTTTGTGGGTCATGCCTCTTCACCACCCCACTTGCAGTCTGTTAACTTACTGTTTTTTTAGGGTGAATTTCATTTAGGAAATTTATTCTAATGCAGTGTGGCCACTTTTAGGTTAGATTGTATGACTTGTTGAAGTTAAGACTTCATTTGTTAGAGCATCTCAGTAGCTAATTTTATCAGCATTGGCAGCAGCTAAGAAGAGGCAGGGGAATGAAACATAGGAGTGAAAGAAAAAGCTGTCCAAAAGTAAGAGGGAGAGAGAAGTACTGAAAGAACTTGCAGATCTAATTAAAAGAGTTTTTTCATCAACACTTTGAGTATGATGTACTCCTCAAATTTTAATATTCCCATGGAAAAGACGGTGAAATTTTTTCCTGGTGAGTGAGACTACAGTTAGCCCAGCACCCAGATTTTATCAAGCCAGCCTTTTGTCTTATCATAGATTTCCTGTCTTTTTCTTAGCAAGAACAACCCACATGGCACAGAAGAAAGAGGAATGCTTTTAATAAAGGTGTCGGTTCACTGCCATCTACACCTTTGTCTCTGCATCTATGAGACATTCTCTGGAAGAGAAAATGATTCTCGTTCTGTGTCATTTTCAGTAAGTGGTGGTGTTTCCCTCTGTCACTTGAAGTTCTGTGTCACATGATTTGCATGGCATCTCTGAAACCTTCCGAAATCCATTTATTTATATAATACACATTTAAGGAAGGCAGATGCATCATAAGTGAAATATTCAAACCAATTTCTTATTTATTATTCCACTGCAAAAAGGGTTTAACTCTCCTTTTCCCACATCTATTAGTAAGCAAAACGCTTCTGGAAAAATGACAAAACCTTCAGTGTTTACTGGGCCTAATCATATTATTCCTGCCTCCCCCACAAGCTATGTCATTCCAATGAACTGTGTACACACTGTTTGGCAAAAACAGTTATAGCACTTGTTTTGAATATATGTGTAATTGTTAAAACGAGGCTATTCCCATTGAAATCCTGATAGTGAGGGTGAACACTTTTTTGCTTCCTTCAATGTTTTGCACGAATTTTCTTTAGCTTCATACATGTCCTAGGTTACCTGCTGTTGTCTTCACTAAGACCCTCCATGTAGTCGGGGTGGTCAGCCCTTGATTTCACCTGTTTATGGTAAGAAACTTTGTATTACCAACCACCAGTCTCTGTGCTCTGAGAGGCTTCATTTTGGAGGCTGTTGGTGGCTTTCCTGTATCATGCACTCTTGGTTACTGTTAGGCTACTTCAGACTCCCCAGTTCCAGGGCCGTCAGGATTTTAGTGCCTTTGGTTTCTGTTGACCTTGGTGGGAGTTGAAGACACTCAGACAGTCACAAGACTGGAGGCAGACTGAGTTGGCAGTCTGTACAGTATTCTCTGTGCCATCTGATTTGAGCATTTAAAGGCCAGGAGCCTGAATGCTTTGATATTTAAAGTGAATGAACTGTTTTGCAGAACATGTATTAGTTTCCTTTAAGTGTATATGCTGTAAGAAAAGTTTTGAATTAATTTTCAGTTCCTTTTCTGATGCATAATGATTTGAAAAATCTGTCTCTGTAGGGTGCAGGGTCTGACAGAAGTGGATGTTGTATTGAAATCTTAGACAGCAGCATAGGATAGCTTTAGCAGGCAGTCTGAAGTCTGTTTTGACTGGTGTTTGGTAGAAACATCATATTAATATCCAGGATAAAAAAAAGAGAAAGCAAAACCAGAATATGAACAAAATTAAGAAAGATTTTTCTTTTCCCCTCAAGGGGATTGGCCTTTGAGAAGTTCTGTTAACTAGTGGATGCCCTGGGATTGAAGGAAAAATTATTGTCCCTGTGGAGGCATGCTGCAGAGCAGGTGACAGAGGATGTAAGTGAAACACTGTGATATAGTAATGGAGAGCATGTAAGTCAATTTAAAGGAAACATTCTCTGTTAGAGTGGTGGAAGTGGAATGAAGTGATAGCATTTCACCCTTTAACTAACCTGTTAAGCAATCCTGTAATGTTTTAGATCTTCTTTCTGTAGTGATATGCTCTTCATTTCAAATCCCTGTAAACTACTGGGTTTCTGCTAGATACTACATTCTAAACATTAGACCAAGCAAAGTGTATTTTAAGTAATTTTAAGGGAAAGAATAATTTCCAAGTAACATTCCATGGTTCGAAGGATTATGAACTTTATGATCTACACAGAGATGTTTCGTATAGTTGATGATATACCTATTCAGGTTTCCTGGGTGAAGGTGTCTTGTACTTTTATACCTCCTGTATATTGATTTAAATATGTTTGGAAGATGTTAACTCTGAACAAGGTCAGTAATTGAATTACACTTTGTGCAGAAAAATTTGATACGGCGTGTATTTATCACATTCTCCTTATGAATTCTGCAGACTTCTGGGCAGATTATGTCCTTTGCTGTCATAATGCAATTAAGCCTTGATTTCTCACTGGTGAGTTGGTAATACAAGGACTCACATGACTTTGCTCCATTATGCAGCTTCAATTTCCTGCTTATGTGAGGGAAACAATTATCTTAGAGAGTAATGTTTACTGTTATTTCAGAAGAATGGGGCATAGTGCC
>VZUA01082661.1:5866-24995 GCA_013401035.1 Horornis vulcanius
CAAAACGAAGAGCTTGACTCCAAGGAGAAGAAAAATTCAGAAGGCTTTCTGATGAATTTCACACAGCCCTTTTATAACATGCTGCGCTAGAGAACCGCATGATTTGTTTAGTAAAGACAACACTTCTGTTCATTGGTTTAATAATAGAAATATATGATAGCTTAGACATATTACGAAAACAAAGGGCTGCTTACATGCAGTGTCCTTGAGAGGAATTAATTCTCTCACAGAAAGAATCAGCTGCTAACAGGCTGAAAATTTCACAAACTCAGAAAATCAGACCCACACTAGACTATCAGCAAATCCTTCACAAATCATCTTTACTATCACTCAATTTTTGAAGACACTATGCTGCAGATCAACTTGGAGCTGCATAAAGACCCAGCATGATCCAGGTGAGTATCTGTACGATGACATACGGTCCACAGCTTTGTTTTGTTGATTTGGCTTATAAAAAAAACCACAGGAGATCACATGCAAAACCATAGCTTAAAGCCTTATTGATGTTTCCCATACAAACTTAAAAAATCCCTCTTGTGTCTCTGCATTATAATTTGCAAATTTATTTTATACAAGATTTGTTCCTCATCCAGTGCTCTCGGAATAGTCTTGCTCTAGGGTCAAATCAGAATTATATAGAGTAGCATGCTGTAAAATCCTTCTATTAATTTGGCAGAAGTAAGTAGACATGCAGCAGTGGCTGTAGCAGAAACCTGATGCAAAGAAGGAATGGTCTGAAAATTCAGGGAAATTGAATGGTGCCCTCAATAAGTGTATCCCTCATTGTCTCATGGATCTCCAAAAGCTACATCATCTAAATAGAACTTTCGGCAAGTGGTTACTACCTCTGTATTCCTCTTTCTTGCAACTCCAAGCCTTTCCTGTGGTCTGAAAACATTAAGTATCTATACCTGCAACACAGGCAACAGGCATTGAATGTATCCAGTACCATGTCTAAACTAAAACATATCCTGTATCTAAACCATCTGAAAAATCAACTCATAATCATCTCAAATGGACTGTCAAAAATAGTGGATATTTTCTAATTTATTCTGTCTCAGTTCTCTCTCTGTCAAACTAGAATAATAATTCCTCTTCAGTGCACAGAATTGTTGTGAAAATAAATTCATTAAGATTTGTAAAGACTCAGACACTGTAGTGATGAGAACCATGGAAAAGCCCAAGAGGAAATTAATAATTCTGCCTTCAGAGTAGAACTTAAAAATGTTACATAGGACCATGCGCTAAACAATAACAAAGAAAAAAAAATAATGAATAATTCCTCATTCAGGGAGCATTATCTATGTGCTGTGCACCATAGGAAGCAGGAATCCAGGCGAGAGTGGGATATATGTGATCAGTTAATTAAAACCAGGCTTATAGTGCACGCCAGTAGATAGGAGAATAGAGGTTGGTGGACAATCCAAAGCCTGGGAATTCCAAGAGTTGAGCTTTTGGGTTTAAACACATGGTAATTTTTTTCCAGACTAGTTTTTATACTTAGTGTGTAGAAAGCTTAAAAGATCTCTATCTCCTTTAACTCCTTTCACTAAGATATGACAGCGGCTATAGCTGATCTCCTAATTCAAAAGACTTGAGGTAGTGTTTCTTCTGCTTCTCTCAAGTCAGCTTAATAGCTTCTTTCAAAATGTAGGATCCTGCCAGAGACAGCTGAGTTTTAATGTAACAATGTCAAGTAAAATGACTGCTGTTAAAAGAATCTGAAGAGAAAGTTGATTGCACCAATCCAATGCCTTTTATATGAATGAAACCCAAAATTTGCTGGCTGAATTATTCTGGAAGACATTAATCCCACTTGAGATTAAGTTATTCCTAACTAGAGAAATGTCTTTTTAAATTTAAATAACCAAAGTTAAACAAACAAAAGGCTGCTCACAGCATCTGTAAGTGTAAAAACTAGATAAAAATTTCACACTGACAGTTTGCTTTTGCCTTCAGAAAGTCACCTTTCTAATTCTGTTGGCAGTGCTCTGATTGTCTGATTGTTTTTCACCACCTTGATTGCAGCATCTTTCCTTATTAAATCAATCAGGAAACTCTGCATGTTTCATAGTGTCCCAGTAACCCATATCCCCTTGCTACACATAAAACTTTTAATAAAACATAGACTAATGATCCTTAGACATATGGAACATTCGGTTTTTAGAGATAAATATTCTTTTCTTTACTATTAAAGATAGGGGAAGAACAATTCTTAAGATGTCTACAAAACAAGCAGAGACAGACAAATAATTTAAAGTACATTTTCCGTAAATTTTTAGAATTCCTCCTCAGACTACTAGGAGCTTGGTTGTTGTTGTTGTTGTTGTTGTTGTTGTTGTTGTTGTTGTTGTTGGGGGTTTGTTTGTTTTTTGTTTTTTGTTTGATTGTTTATTCGCAAAAATATTAACCTGGGATGTCACTTTTCCCAGACAGTACTGAACAATCTTAATATTCAATAATTTCTCATACATATGAAAGAGAAAGGAAGGGCAAAAAAGTTAAAAATACTATGTTTTTTAGTAAAAGTACCTTTATAATAGTCTTGCACTTTTGTACACAACTTAATTTTACAATGAAGGAGAATTGACAAGCTATGAATTAAATCAAGACTGATATGTATAAAGCGTGTTTTAATTTATGAATTTAAGTCTTTCAGGCTTCCTTTCTATTTTCATATGGGTTTAAAGGTTAAAAGTTAGAAAAAAGTTTAAAGTGACAATACAGAATAGGGATTCAATTTGTCCCCTTTAAAAACTACTTGGAGTTCATGCTTAGTACACATAGTTTATTTTTATTAGTTACTTAGTACATATAATGAACACTTCTGTGGTTGGCATCTAGTGATTGCTGGGTTTAGTGTTTTTCCATTGTTATGGTTTTCCCACATTGATAGAACTCTAGTTAAACATCAAATATGACTGTAACCTGTGAAGAAAAAATTATAGATGTTAAAACTGTAAGATTTTATGTTGTGGAAATACAGATAATGGTGAAGTTAAGTAAGTCTGTCACACTTTGCTGGCTAAATGTTCCATTTTTGAAAGATATCAAATAGTATTTCTAATATAGGACAGTATATTAACTTTACCTGGATCACTAGGCATCTTTCCAGAAGCAAGGCTGGAATGAGGCAGGCATAAGACCAGCCATAATTGTAAAGCCTGAGAGAAGAAAGATTCTCTGTGGAACCAAACGATGAATTGTCTGAACCCATCATCCTGGCCAAGTACAAACATACGTGTCTAAGAAGACACTGTGTGATAATATATAGCATGTCACTTTGTGCTCCAGGCCCCAGTTATCATAATAGTGGGGGAAGTTCTCATACTTTATCTTTATTGCCCTGACAATGGGTTTTAGATTTCCAATGAATTCTAGAAATTCTCTGCCCCAGGTAAATTTGAATGCTTTAGAGAGGTAGATGGAAAATTCAGCCCCTGGAAAGTGTTTGCTAAGTGTAAGGAATAAAATTCACCCAGAAAGTTTTTTCTTCTAGCATCAGGTTTGTGTGTTGTTAACAAAGACCTTTACAAATATTAATCATTCCCTGATTACTCACCTAGCCCTGCTAGCTCAGGTCACTCAATTGGTAATCTCCTACCTCAGTCCCATTGTACCCCGCTTCCTCCTTGCGTTGTCGGGGACACAGGTGCTGCTCCCAAGATTCACCAGGAGTTCCTGCAAATTTGGGAAAACTCCGTGGAAAAAAAGAAATAAAACCCTAAAAAAAGTGAGCCAATGTAGCACCCCGGACTACAAGTGACCCCCAAGCTGGCAGGGCAGAGAGAAACACCAGGACACCAACAGAGACTCTTTGCTCCCTCACTATGACTTCAATAGACCTGGACTGGCCAGACCCCTTTCCAGCCGGGAGCTGACTTACAACTTCACTTCAATCTGGGAGGAGGAATTTCTAGCTCTGCCATGAGACAAAGCTGTAGATTTCCTCCTCTGCGTTGTCCATCGGGAGCAGTGGCGCTGTGCACGCAGCCCCCGGGCCCTCACCCAGAGCTGCTCTTTAATAAAGGCTTAAAAAGAAGAAATGCCTCCTGGCCCTGATTTTTATTCATAACACTAAGAAGCTTCAAGTACTTGCCAGGCATAGTAGAGGTGTTATGAACAAATTCTCGATGGATGAAAAAGGGGGAGCTGCCCCTGGTGTTGCTGTGATTCTGAGGGAGTTAGACTGGTTCCCCAACGCTGCAGCTGCGGCGGCAGCGGGGCAGGTTCTCAGCAGATCCAGCCCCTGTGCCACCAACACGGGACATGGGCGAGGTGAAATCTGCCCCGTGGAATATGCCTGCTCCCATTTCTCACAGGAGACGGAGGACGGGCTGGGCAATGGGCACCCCTCAGGGCAGGCACTCTGTTGCCAAGCAACTGTCCTGCTGGTGTGGGGGCTGCACCCATTGCTAACTTTGAAGCTGCTGAGGTAAATCACCTTACTAATCTCACTAATGGTTGCCTGACGACTGCCCTTTCTTACAGAAATCTACCTTACAGAATCTACCTTCACAGCCCTATGGGGGGCTGGCTTTAGGGAAAGGCATAGGCTAATAAGTCCGACCCTTGGCATCCTGGGAGAATATTTTTGGGAACAAATATGCCAAAAATGAAATTCGTCACAGTGAGAGGGAACCAGTCGATACCCTGATGAAAGAAGAAGGAGATGCACCCCTGAGCTGAATTTGAAGACTCAGCATGACCTACAAAGAACAGGCCAGACGTGGGGATGGGAGAGGAAGCTGACCAAAGCAAACTGCCTCCTGGTATACTTGTGAGGATGAGGATGGAGAGCACATGGTCTGCAAAACACTGGGCTCTCATTCCTTGATTCTTGACTAATCCAAGTTGCTGTGGTGCTGTGGAAGAGTCCTGCTGAGCGTACTCTTATAAAGCTGATCTTTTTAAGAAAGAGCTGAATATTAATAAAGGCCTAGGCCCTGCTCTTTTCAGAGGAGTTTCAGCGTTCCTGAATACTTTTGAAATTTTGGTCACTTAAGTGCAAAATCTAATCCTGTAACTACTATTCAGATCTGAATTTTCATTTTGGGCAAAGGGAAAAAGGAGGTTCAAGAGACCTGAGGCAAAACTGTAATATATAATGTAATGCCATGAAAATGTCTGCAGGTTTTAGGTCACAAGCTTCATTAGAAATACCTACTATACTTACTGCAATAGTTCTGTATATTCTGATATCTGGAAAACAATGAATGGAACATGTAAAAATATATCCTCTCAATATATCTCTACACCTACATCTCACATTACTGTTGGTAATTTCATCATCAAGTCCATTTGACAAACAAAAGTGCTGTTGAGATGCTGGACAGGCTTTCAAGACAAAAGACTGGAGTAGTAGAAATTAAACTGCTCACCTAAATCCCAGTGATGAAGAATTCCCAACTTTTTTTCACATCCACCTTAATGCTTCTATAAATAATAAGAAATCCTTGTTTTGCTGAAACAATGTGTTCTCTCAAAATTTAAGAATTCACATCAGTAAATATACATTTAGCTAAATGTGTAATTAGCCTATAGAAATAGGCAATTTACCAAGTACTGATCCAGTTTTTAACTCCTGCTTTGTTATATTTTTGATCAAAAGTAACTCTTGCAAGTACCCCTATACTAGGAATATTCAAATACACCCCAAATTTATAAGCCTTGATGAGCTGGTATTCCAGCCCTGTTTAGCAACCAGAACAGAAGAAGTGTAGGTTGTGGAGTCTCAGTCTGTAGTGTCTGCCATTGTCAGCCAAACTGACAAAGCAGCCTGGCTGGCCTTAAGAGGGGAAGCAAGCACCAAACAGGCACAATAGTAGGCATTTATGGTCACTCCAGAAAATCTGAATGGCAGGTCAAAACAGAGAGGGGAAGTTCAGGGGGGCAGTACCCTTGTTTTTCCAGGCCTCAAGATAGGTAAAAATTGCTCAGTTAGAATTCCTGTATGGGAGGTTCTTGAACAGAAGGTTACAAGATTAAGCTGTGTACACTGGTAAAGCAGATCTTACATAATAAGAATAAGCAAATTTCCTTTCTGATATTTCTAATGCCTACAAAGCTGTAATAAGACACGTCTCATTCATAAGATGGTTCTGGGAAACAGCACACGATTATATATTTATTCCAGTGGGATTAGCATGCATCCCTCCATGGAGATCAACAACAGCAGCTCTCTAAATTTGTCAGACCACAGGCCATGGAAAAAATTTATAATTTGATTTCTGAAGTGTAACATGAGGTATACTGTCCTGAATGTATCAGTCAGAGAAACCCAAATTTTGCAAACACACATCTATAAAACCAGGACATGTTCTATTAACTATGGTTAAGAAGTTCTTCTTAAAAAAAAAAAAAGTCCATGAATGACATGAAATCTAAAAAAACTTTACTGTAAAATACTGTTAGTTATAATGAGCTGGTGAACCAACAACATCAGAATTAGAAGGCAAGCAAAAAAACAAACAAACAAACAAAAAAAAAACCCCAAAACAACAACTCATTTGGAATTTAGTAGAAATAGCAAGCTTGAAAAAAGCTAAGCAAAAGGTAAAATAAATAAATAAATAAATAAATAAATACAGTTGAAAATTAAGCAGAAGAAATATTCCATAGAATGATAGTGTGCTGATATGTTGATGGGTAGAAAAGTTGTATCAGCTAAACACAACAGCACAGCTCTGGGTGTGTTTGCCATCAATATGCACAGCCAAACAGAAAATAAATCATAGGAGAAAATTACTCTTATATAATTGACATTTCATAATACTTTGTTGTTCCTTACCTCTCCAATTTCACTTAAAATCTTATCCTTCCATAGCAGAATTTAATCAGAATGTAATATTCTTTGCTAGACTTATCTGTGTGAGGCACAAGATGGGATCTTCCTATCTTCAGAAATAAAAGGGGTAAAATGAGTGTGAAATAGAAAGGTATCAGAGCTTCTAAACTGGACTTTTCATCTCTAATACACTTATGGCCATATGCTGTAGTGCAACATTTAAAGTAAGATATAGTTCAAGGGTATAATTTTTACAAAATGGCATAATAATTTTGCCTTACTAAAGGATTTGTGACATTCTTTCAAGAGATCCACTATTAAAACTCACACAAACCAGATTCCAATTTGGAGTGCTTACAATTTTATATAAATATAGTGTTTAGAATTTTGAATACATTGATGTAAATCTCTCCTCTCCTCTCCTCTCCTCTCCTCTCCTCTCCACAAAGGGAGTTTAAGTGTCTCTTTAGCAGATACTCTCAGTGCTATGAGACCTTTCAACAGTGCCAGTATGTGTCCGTGAGAAAAGAGCGTTATGTCCTGCTGTTGGAGCTGTCCATCGGGACTGTTACCCAGAGGCCTCATTAATAAAAGAGGGATAGAGGGTAAACACTTTTGTCCAAGCGAAACAGCTTATAATCAACTCTGTGGTCACAATCATATTGCCTGCTCTTGGTAGAGTGCCTGTAACATATCAGAGACCCTGAGCATCAGGGTCATGCACCCTTGGTGCATGACTAATATTTTATATCATATTTAATGTATGAGTATGAATCAGTGCTGGTCAGGAGGATTTCTGCTGAGTGATGACAACATGCTCTCATGTCCTTACAGTGTCAGGAAGTAATGACAGAGGGCAATGTAGGCAAGTCTTACGGGACTCACAGACTGAGACTTATTTAGGGAATCAGTAGCTGGGAAATAATTTTATGCTACTCTGAAAACATCTTTCTGACAAGAGGTAATTTTCAGGTCATATGAGCACACCCAAAGAGGTGTCCTTTTTAGAAAAACCCTTTCTCTTGTCCTGTAGATGTGAGAGCATCTTGAAACAGCACTGAGGAAAACTGCAGTTCCTGTTAAGTATGCTCAGAAGCGCAGGTAAGTTAAAGGTACTAGGAAAATATTTTTGATAATGGAGGCCAACTGGCACAAAAAGACTGCAGCTCTTATAGTCAAGTCTCCAGACATGTCTTCAAGAAAGGAGCTGCAAGCAAGCTACCTGTCAGAGATAGAGGGCCCTGATGAATTCTGACTCCCAAATCACGCCCAATGATAATTCTAGGAAATGTTAAGCAATAGACAAAAATATACCAGGAAATACACTAGGATAGGCATATCCAAAGAGTTTAGCAGGCTTTGGATCTAATAGCTTTGAAAGTAACTTCTGTGGCTTATCAGAAATGACTTCACACAGAGATCTAGACTGCATTGCTATTACTGCAAGTCAGGAACAGAAGACTGCTCATTTTTATAGCATTCCTCCTTTCAGTGCTCAGCCCAGAAAGCCAAGTGTGTCCTGGGCTGCACCCAGAGCCCCGTGGTCAGCAGGGGAGGTGTTGTATCCTACGATTTAGTTAAGTTGGTTTTGTCCTATCCTCCCCGTGGACTTCCCCGGAATGGTTTACCCCAATAAAGCTGTGCCCTCCTCCTTCCTGCCAATCTCCCTAACACCTTCCCCTCTTTCCAGAAAGTTCTGCTGGATTCTACCCTTGATTGGCCCTTGTTTCATGTCTCCTCCCATTTCTGTACCCTATTGGTCCCCTAAGATTGTCACTCCCCTGCGATCCCATTTCCCATTGGTTCCTGTATAGTATCCCCGCCCATTTTTGCCGACCTTAAAATCCACTGCACAAAGCTGCTCGTTGCTCTTTCCTTCTGGTTTCCTTGGCCTTTTTTCTTCAGTTACTGTTGCAGTTGGATGTTACAAGAGTGGCTTTTACCCGAGGATTGAGCCTCCCTCGCCTCTCTGCTGTGCACCTCCCGGGATTAAGGGTTTCAGAGCTCTGTGTGGGTTCCTTCCCAACCGTCACGGGGAAGGAACGCCGGCAACAGGGAGGGAGGGGATTCTGCCCCTCTTCCCCACTCTGGTGAGACCCCGCCTGCAGAGCTGCCTCCAGCCCTGGGGTCCCAGCACAGGAAGGACATGGAGCTGGTGGAGAGCGTCCAGAAGAAGATACAAAAATTAGCGGAGTTGAAATTGGTCAGCTTGGAGAGGAGAGGGCTCTGGGGGAGACCCTTATATGGCATTTCAATAATTAAATGAGCTATGTAAGAAAAATGGGGAGGGAGTTTTTAACAAGGCCTGTAGTCATAGCACAGTGGGTACACAATTTAAACTATAAGGAGATAGATTTCAGACTAGATACGGAAGAAAATTTTTGTGGTGATGGTGGTGAAACACTGGAACAAGTTCCTTAGAGAAGCTATAGATGACCCATTCCTGGAATTACTGAAGATCAGGCTGGATGGTGCTCTGAGCAACCTGATTTTTTTGATGTTGCTGCTTATTTCAGGATGTTGCACCACAAGACCTTTAAAGGTCTCTTCCAATGCAAACCGTTCTATGAGTCTATGATTCTTTGATTCTATGAAGTTGTTCTCAGAGCATCTACTAATAGGCAAATGCAACATAAGGTCTGCATAACAAAGTGACAAACTCTAATTTGCCTTAGCCTTTATATTTTTGAACTACTTTTTAACTTTGCTCTTGCACATTTATTCACTATATTGTGATCCTTGTAAGGCTTTGAACATCTTCCTTTTTTGTACCTAGAGTAGGATGCTATGGATGCAACCACAAACAAACAAACTGGAGAGCAGTTCTGCTGGAAGGGAGATGAAGGTTCTGGTGTACAGCAATTTAGCTCTGTGCCCTGTGGCAAAGAAGGCCAACAGCACCCCAGACTGTAATAACAAGTACAGGTTAAAGGAAGTGATTATCTTTCCTCATGCTGTTCTCGTTAGACCACATCTAGTCTTTCAGTTTTAGACATCTAGTGTTTCCTTTAAATTATATTTTGTTGACTTTTTAATTTAAACAAAACAGAATCAAGTCAGAGCTTGTCTTGTCCTGCTATGGATTCTAGAAGGCACAACTAATTTACTGCAACTGATTAGACAAGAGCAAAAAAAAAGTAAAAACCTAGTAATCAATTTGTTACAGCTTCACTTGTAGGTGTTCAAAGCTGGAAGATGGGTATCTGCCTATTTTTCATTAGTTGCATATTGCTGCAAGCTGTGGAATTCATAGTGCTGGCCTTTGGATGTGCTCTGACTCCATCAGTGCCGATACACACTGGCTTCAATGTGCAGGGGTATCAGCACTTCCCAGGAAAGGCTTCCTACTATGTGGAGTAGCCGTCACTGTAGCACAAAACCCTTGTTTGCAAATCCTACTGCTGGTTTCAGGGTGGTTCACTTGCCAGAGGTCCACAGTAAACTGTGTATTCACCCATCCTTAAACCATGGTGAAGGCCTGCCAGGGGCTACCTGTATAAATATTATATAATCTACTAAATACTGATTACATACCTTGTGGCACAACCTACTAGATATACCAGCAAGAACCAGCTTAATTTCCAGGGTTAAGATCTAGTCAGTTGGCCATAATTTTAGCAGTAGCAGATAGCAGTCGACTTTGTATTAAAATCTGAGAAAACTGTTGATCTCCTCTCTCTCTTATTTTTAAATATTTTTAAAATTGTTTTTCCCCAATTCATTTTCCAAGAAAATCTATTTATTAATGTATGTATGCCTATTAACAGACATGACTAGATGGTCTTTCCTGGCAAGATGTGTGAGCTCTTACATAACTAGAAGCAGTTTGGGATGGACTCTGAGTGTCAAAAACTGTATGGCAGATAGCTCTTTGTACCCAATTATTATTGCTGTGCTGTGAAATACTTAAAAGACAATTTTAGCTGTGAAATACACTCTGCTTCAAAAAGAGTGATGATGTGTAAAGTATCCCAGGGGACTGAGATCCAGCCAGGAATCTAAAGAAGTTTCTGATAAGCAGAAATTCCACTTTAGACAACTTCTAAAGAAATCCATGTGTCTTTCCATAAAAGCTTCAAAGTAAATAATGGCAAAATTGACAGTTTTTTGTCCTGGGAGCTCTACTGTTGTCTCTTCCTAAATTCTTCAGCTTCGTAGTTTGCAATGACATGGTGTCCCTCCAGGTACTCTATTACCAATAGGTACTGAAAAAATATTGCTGGACAGGACAGTTCTATTACAAAAAGATATAGCATTTTAATAACATGTTTCTGACATAAAGACAACAATAATACTTCAGCTTTTCCCTTGAGGTCTATCTAGGTAGCAAAACCAAAATTATAAAATATGGGGCAACTTATACCCTGCTCAAAAAAAACCCCTCCCAAGTATGAAAATGAGGAAGTGAGAAAAATATTTTAGCAGATTTTAATATTGAAATTATCCTTAACATCAGAGAAAGGTAAAAAATCAGTAGAATAATACAATTTCACAAATCAAATCCATGCAACTATTTTTGGCACATCTAGGGAGATGTGCCAAAAGACAACAATAATACTTCAGCTTTTCCCTTGAGGTCTATCTAGGTAGCAAAACCAAAATTATAAAATATGGGGCAACTTATACCCTGCTCAAAAAAAACCCCTCCCAAGTATGAAAATGAGGAAGTGAGAAAAATATTTTAGCAGATTTTAATATTGAAATTATCCTTAACATCAGAGAAAGGTAAAAAATCAGTAGAATAATACAATTTCACAAATCAAATCCATGCAACTATTTTTGGCACATCTAGGGAGAGGTTTAGGGGAAGAGCTGGATCTCTTGGCTCTGGGAAACACCTCCATCACTTTCCTATAAAGATGTCAAGTCACTTAACCAGCCATGGTGCTATAGAGACAAATTTATATAAACCCTTCACCCTAAAAAACCCTTTGCCTTAAAGGAACAACACATAAGAAATATGTAATCTTATAAACTCTCCCCTCTGTTTCACGTCTGCCTTCTTGAGGATTTTCAGGTTAATGAAGTTTATCTTTATCTTCTGCTGCTGCTTACATTTTGGAAAGACTCCTCTTCTTTGCTGTAGTAGATGTAAACATAATCTATCCAGAAAGATGAAATCATCAACCTGTTCTGCTGAAGGCAAAGACTGAGCTTCTCTATCATGGATGAACAAGTTCTGTTTTAGAGGGTTTAGGTGTTTGGGGTTTTTTTAATGGGTTTTTGTTTGGTTGGTTTTGGTTGGCATGCAGAATTTTATTTAGTTTTATCAGTTATCTTCACAATGTAATCCTACCAAAAGCTGTGTCAGCACAACCAAGGGTAGTAGCATATTGCAGCATGGGAGGAAGAATGTACGTTGTGTGCAAGAATTTTCTTTTTAGCTGGAAAAGTTTTTTTAAGCTGGAATTTTTCCTCAAGGTGGGTTTTCTTAATACATTGAAAACTGTTTTCACGTATTCATGGTGAAGGCTGTGATTTATTTAAGCATATAAAGTATCTTAGCATGTGCATTACACTTCTGTCTTCTCAGAGTAGAAACAATTTCCTATCCCAGGTTGGAGAGGTCAGCATGATGCCACCAAAGAGGTTAATTCAACTTTGTTGCTTCAGGAAGGGCACTCTTTAGTGGCACTAGTAGTCTGAGGAACTGCCACACTCATCCTCCTTCCCTGACTCCTCACTGTGTGGCTGAGTTGTGCTGGCCCAACACCTTTCTGGCTGTGCTGTTCAGCAGATAGGGAACACACTTTGAAAAATCCCAACAAGATTTACATAATGAAATTATGTAGATTTTAAAATAACAGTAAGAGTATTTTCTTTAAAGACAGGTATCTCCTTTATCTCTTTTGCAGAACAGTTGCATAAACACTTACGGGAGCAGAAGAAAGGAAAATGCTGAAGACTGAGGTGGAAAATACCTCTAAGGTGCCATTCCTATGGCAGAGGAATCAATGCTGACTCCAGGTATTGTATTTAAAGATTTAAAATCATGAATTGCAGCCTGAAATAAAATACTCATAGGAAGCTCAGTGGGCTTTTACCCAGGTATATCCACATACAGCTGGCCTGCTTTCTTGCAGCTGGAAAATGAATTTGCTTAGACCTCATTGAAATCTCTTAAGGTGGCTTCTGTATTATCTGAATGCTAAACATTTACACTATTTTCCAGTCTGGATAAGTAACCAGCAAGATATAAATCACATGATTTTCAAGGAGAGACATTTAGCTGAGAAATTATTATTCCTTTAGCTCAAGAGTAATAATAAGCTCCGGTTTTGCCCGTTTGGTTGGTTTTTTTTTTTTTTTTTTTTNTTGTTTTGTTTTAATTTTTTTTTTTATTAGCGAGGAGCATAATAACATGGATTAGCAATGCTGTTCCACAGAGCTAGAGGTAGGGAAATTAAATCAGTGTGTCAGTCTGTAATGTCATCTAATGCACAGGATAAAATTGGGTTTGTCATATCAGGAATGTGGGATCATTGTAATGACATTGCATAAACCCTGTAATATTTTTTTTAATTGATCTAAATGCTCAGGAACTTATCTATAGGTCTCCTCCCTTATCACAAGTTGATGCAGGATGTTATTTAAACCCCCTGTTCAGATTTCTGTGTGTTCCAGTATTGAGCAGTGTATCCATGACCATCTATTAGGCAGTAGCCTATGATTCTAATTAATGATAACATCCAGTAAATTTATCAGGACTTTAAACAGTTTCAGGAAATCAGGTGTTTGAATGTAAAATCAGAAATTTGAATGCAAAATCAGAAATCTGAATGCATGTCTTTAGATTATGAGCGGGTACTCCACTGCACACTTGTTCTTTGTACTCAGGCATTAGCAAGGATCAGTAGCAGCTTTTAAGAATGAAACCACAACTTGAATTCCCTCACATCACTGAGATCTATCCTTGTGTCTTCTGAGTTTTAATTAATTGTAAAATTAAACCTAACTTGCTGTTCCTTTTACTTCTTTGAGAACTTCTGTGGCAGATTACAGTTTACACAGCCGAAAAACTGATCGCGTATGTGCACATTGAGCCTGCTTATTTGTATATGTATATGCACATATATGTGTATATATGTAAATATTTATGGGATTGTAGAAGTATGCTTACTTTTGTTAATTCCACCATCATTTATTTAGCACCATAGAGAAGCAAATAGTCAAATTAATGTGAATTGGGATGGAAAAGCATTGGCAAGCACTAGGATTTATAGGAATGTGTATCTGCAGCATAGCTTAGAGCTAGGAAAATCCTGTCAGATTATTCTAAGGAAACCTCCAGGCCCCTTAAACACAAAATGCGTAGTTTTAAATAGCACAGCATAGATTTCAAAAGAGAGCTGAAGGCAGCACTAGTCAGATCGTGCTGTTGTCATAGCAACAGACATTGAAATTCAAAATATGAAGTACAAAATGGGGGTGGGAGAAAAAGAAGGGTAGAGAGGAAAAAAATAGCAAGTAATAATGAAAAAATCTCTAAGAAGAATATGAAAATAAGATCTCTGTAATCAGTGATAGAATAACTATAACATCCTTACTCTGCTTACTATTATTTGCATTTTTCACCTTTTCCATAAAAACTTGAAAAAGCTTTGTAAATATTGACAATCTACACATTCTAACATTCTACAAGGAAAGTATTGATGTTGTCATTTATAGATAGAAATACTGAGGCACAGAATGCTTTGCATAAGTAGAATACCTATAGCAAAGGTAAAAAGAGAGTTCAGCTATTTGCTTAGCTCTGTATTCACATGTTCTCAACTTCCTTGCTTTAACATGCCTCAGTTTTATGATGTTTTTATGTGGATATGCAATAGAAGAACCAGAGTAATTTTCATAAGAGTGGTAGCAACATTATTCTTTCTGACACAAATGCTTCTCATGCTTTAATACACATTTTGTACAGTTATTTAAAGGTTTATTAATATTTCCTTACAATAATAGTGACAGAAAATAAGAAAAAAAATAGTAAAATGGTAAATTGAATTTTTTTTCCAAAGACATTCAATCATTTAGAAAAAGATACCCATTCATGCCTAACTCATCAGGGTACTGCAGTAAATCTAATTCAACAGGAAGGAATTAATATGGCTTTGTTGGGGATCAAGGAAACATACTGCAGGTCAAAAGCCTGAGCTAACGTTTTTGTTGGGTTTTCTTTTAAAATTTATTATTTTACCTTTCACAGACATCTCTTTATAATCTCTACTTCTGAGTATATATCTATATTAATCTATCTGTATTCTGACTTGTATATAATAGAATTCTTTAGTATATCCAGGAGCTTTTTTTAATGTTGAGTTTTGCAATGAGTCCCATTTTGCTTCAGCACTATGACAGAGTTATAATGAGGAACCTTCCATCTCTCTATTTCCTACATTTATATTTCCCTTCCAGGCATGTAATTTAGCTTAGAGTCATTATTCTTGAAGTAATATAATGTTACAGTATGTCTCCTAAGAATAACTTTGAGGTTTTTCAACATCAGTGTCATCAGTATAGAATAACAGATAAACTTGCATGTCACATCCAGGAATTTTAGGAAATGAGCCATAAACAAAGAAACTGATAAAGGTAGAAAAGAAGATTAAGAATTATGAAAATATGTTGAATTATAGACTTGCAGTGTACCAGAGGAGTTGGAGCGAACAGAAGAACAAAAGGAAAAAATTCTTGAAACCTATAGCTTATCTGAATAGGACAAGAGTTTTACTATTTAAGAAGCAAACCCCAGGTATTTCTAGGGTCACAATGGTGGGTGAATAGATTATGACAGACTGAAAATTCTCTAGTAGCTGGAGAGCCAGAATAAATTGAAGCATGAGCTTACAGAAAATGAGTCATACTGAGCCCATTTCTTCAGGTATTTTTACCAGACAGCTGCTATTGTTTCAGGTGGTTGGGCCATGAAGTACTCTGCCTGGTAACTGTTGGGAAGTTGCACCATGGAACCTGGCATGTATTCAGGTTCTTGCCAAATTTCTTGGGAGGCAGTTTTGCAATAAGGTCTGAGATAATGCTTCAATGTTGTCTGAACCAGCAGGTTTTAAGTACTGATGCTGATCACCACTGGTCTAGCATGAAGATGTAATGTGCAGCAGTTAACATTAGGAGCTGCTGAGGGCAGAATGGAAACTTTCAACAAGGTTTATGAGGGAAACCCTCCTGCAGCATTATAAGGTTCAGAAAGGCTCTAGCTTTCTAATGTTCTCCTCAGAGAGGAACCTAGGTGTGGCTTTATCCAAACCCAGGATCCACACCACCCCATCAAGACTTGATGTCTGAAACCTTAATACAGCTTTGTCCGGCAGAGTTAAAGATAGCAATGTAGAAGAATTATTTCTTTAAATTGATGATAAAAATTCTTAGACTAAGGGATCTTAATCAGAATTTGTTACTACACAATGAAGATAGTTATAATTACTAGTATGGTGCATGATTTATTGAAGCAATACAGAAGGAATTATATTAAAGCCAGCAAAACAATTACTAAGAAGATACTAACAACTGAGGGCAAATATCTTTTGCTCAGCCTTTAGGGGCATCCCCATTCAAGGGTGGAATTTCCACACTCTGAGAAGGAGTGTGTTAGAATTTCCTTCAATTAAAAAGAGGGGCTGGGCTTTTGTTGTACCAGTCAATTCACAGTCAGATGTCTCTGGGCCTGCAGCATCACCTGAGCAGCTTGAGATAAGTTATCAGTACTATGACTTGGTACCTCTAACAGCAATTTCACCTGCCACATCCTCACCAGTGCCAGTTTCCGTCAGGAAATGTTCTTCGCATTCTCTGAATGTTTCACTTTGGGACTCATGAATCAGGCTGATTCTTCAACACCAAACACAGCATGAGACCCCTTCCTCATCCACTACTGATACGTCTTGCAAATAGGGTCAAGTTTGAGCTATTTTACCTCCACTTATGCAGAGCATCCTGCTCTAGGAGTAAAGTGGAGAGGCTGGAAGGAAATACATCCGGGGACTGACAGAATGTGTTGAGGCAAGAACACATCCATTTCCCTGATCCTTTTTGTCTCTTTTGGATACTTGAACAGCCTCACCAATTTTGAGGGAACAGCTTCACCAATTTTGTACTTAGGCAGTGGGCCCTGGGTCAGGCTTTGGAGAAAAAGGGCAAGGGAAATACGTACTGGGCTGAGTGAAGGAATGTGTGCAGAACTGGAAGATTGGGATAGGGAGGAACTTTTACAAATAAATTTGCTAATTTGGATTTAATTGCAAGTGCTGATAAACTTCTAAAGCTTTTTGTACTCAATAATTGCACTTTCTATATATAATTAACAATTTGATTTTCAAAATATTTTACATATGTCTACGCTACACTGCAGTGACTATAGTGAGTATAGAAACACCTTTTTTTCATCTTTATTTAACAAATATATGAAAGCTTTGGAAAAAAAAAAAAAGCCAGCCCTATTACACAAAGTAGTACATAGAATCCTTTCTTCCTCAAAAATCAAGTAGGTTCTTTGACAAAGTTTAAAAAATTCTAATTAGAAAACTTATGAGGAAAGGTTTTTTCTGCCCTAATACCACTGCTTATCAGTTTTCACAAAGCTGAAGGGTCTCAAGGCCAGCTAAACTACAGAACTGTAGACAAAAATCATGCAACATCTTTCACAGGTACATGAGAATGACAAGATACTGCCCCACAAAACAGCCTGTGTTTGAATATAGGTGAACCAAGACTGGCTCAGGTTGTTTGCAGGAGCATTTGTCATAAAACAGTCTTAAGTCAGTCTTGATGACTTCCTACAGTGAATTCAGGATTATCCCTAACATAGCTGGAGATCTACAAATACAAATTACATCTTAAACTCCCATTTTCTACTACAACTGAATAGCTTTTTTTTTCCTTCAGTACTATGCAAATTTATTTATAACTGCATATAGGTCTCAATTTGCCTCAAGGTGCATAGAGTTGAGGTACAGAGGAATGTAATTTTTTCTTATTTGATAAGCAGGCAAATAAAGGAAATTATTTCTATAAGCTGTTTGGGAAGAAAAGGTGTGAATGGCTTAAACAGAAGTAGAAAACTACACGCAGCAAAGTTTCATTAGTGCTCTTTAAACACTTTGCTCCTAAAAGAAGCCATATGACTGCTCGGTGCACATCTCCATTTTAGGGTCTTTCCTAAATACTAATCACTACCAGCATCTCAGGAATAAAAATCATAATTAAAAAAAACCAAACAAGGATACTTACCTGTAAGTCTAATCTAAACTGGTAAAGGGCTCTTCAGTATCTGTGAAATGGATTGTGCAACCAGACTTTGTTATTGCTACTTCATTAAATTGATTTTTTTTAAAATTTGCTTTGAGCATAATCTATTATAAAAGACAATATAAAAAGCTTTAATATTCATGAGATTTCCTGAAACCTATCAAGGTAGTGTCACAATAATAGCTTTCCCCTTCCTTTTATTTTTTTCTTGGATTTTTTTCTCTCTTTTATTTTTTTTATTTTTCCTCCCCCTTGTTCTTTCCCTTTTTTTGCCCTTCATTTTTCCTTCCAGTTTTTCTTTTCCCCACTTTTTCTTTCATTCCCTTTTTCCCCCCCCAGCACTTTTCCCCCTTTCTTTTTTCCTGCCATTTTTTCCTCTTATATTTGCCTTCTTTTTTCTTCCATACCCCCTTCTTTTCCCTTTTCTTTTTCTCCCCCTCTTTTCTCTCTTTTCCATTCTTCTCCCCTCCCACTTTTTGATTTTTGCTTTTTGCCCCTTATATTTCTTTTTTTTTCTTTTTTTTTTTTTCCCACACCTAATTCTCTCTTTCCCCCCTTTTTCTTCACTTCTCCCTGCCGCTCTCTGGCGCTAAGCTGCCGAAGCATCCAATCGCAGGGACTGCTCTCCTTGTCCGCCTGTCCGCCGGCAGCCGCCATGCCCTCGAGTTACCCTCTCAGCATCTCGCCCCGCTGAGCCTCACACGCCTCCCGCCCTGCCGGAGGCTCGGGCAGCGGCGACCCTCGGGGACGCGGGGCTGTCCGCAGGGGAGTGCTCAGGGTTGTCCCCAGGGCTATCTCCAGAGGTGTCCCCAGGGGTGTCCCCAGAGGTGTCCCGAGAGATGTCCCCAGTGCGGTCCCCAGGGGTGTCCCCAGTGCGGTCCCAGGGGTGCCCCCAGGGGTGTCCCCAGTGCCGTCCCCAGGGGTGTCTCCAGGACTGTCGCGGCACGATGCCGCGCGGCTGGGTGAGGCTGGGGTGGGCGGGGAGCGTTGCCGGGAGACAGAGGCGCGCGGGAGGCGTTAGCGCGAGCGCACACCCCCGCCCACCCCCCCGCGCGTCAGCGGGAGGCGGACCGCGCCGCCACTGGC
>VZUA01082664.1:9938-24041 GCA_013401035.1 Horornis vulcanius
AGAAAAAAAAAAAAAAAGCCGTAATAGAAAAGGGGTATGTGCTTAGTGCTGGAATATATTTTATCCTTAGCAATGTGGTGGTGTGGGGGAATCACAGAATCATAAAATGGATTTGGTTGGAAAGGACTTTAAGTATTACCCAGTTCCAGCCCCTCTGCCGTGGGCAGGGGCACCGTTCACTAGACCAGCTTGTCCAAAGCCCCATCCAACCTGGCCCTGCACACTTCCAGGGATGCAGCATCCGCAGCTTCCCTGGGCAACCTGTGCCAGTGCCTCACCGCACTGACAGTGAAGCCATTCTCCCTTGTCCTGCATGCTCTTGTCAAAAGTTCCCCTTCAGCTCTTGTAGGCCCCCTTCAGATACTGAAAGACTGCAAAGGTTTCCCAAAGCCTTCTCTTTTCCAGACTGAACAGTCCCAATTCTCTCAGCCTTGCTTCACAGGACAGGTTCTCCATCCCTTTAAACATCCTGGTGTCCTCTGGAGTCGCTCCACCAGGTCCGTGTCCTCCCTGTGCTGGGAGCCCAGAGCTGGATGCAGCTGCAGGTGGGGTCTCAGCAGAGCAGAGCAGAGGGGCAGAATCCCCTCCCTGGCCCTGCTGCCCACGGCTGCTTTGGATGCAGCCCAGGACTTGTTTGGCTTTCTGGGCTGTGAGAGCCCATGGCTGGGTCATGTCCAGCCTCTCACCCACCAGCACCCCCAAGTCCTTCTCAGCAGGGCTGCTCTCCATCTGTTTCCAGCCTGTGTTCATACTGTGAGTTGCTGAGCACCTTACACTTGGTGCACTTAAACCTCATGAAAATCCCACAGGCCCTGTTCTCAAGCTTGTCCAGGTCCCCCTGGATGGCATCCCATCCTTGAAGTGTGTCAGACACACCGCTCAGCTTGGTGTCATAAGCCCCTTTTAGATACTGGAAAGCTGTTATAAGGTCTCCCTGGAGCCTTCTCCAGGCTAAAGAGTTCTCTCAGCCTCTCTTCATAGGAGAGGTGCTCTGTCACTGATCATCTTTCATGGCCTCCTCTGGACTTGTTCCAGCAGGTCCATGTCTTTTTGTATTGAGGGCCCCAGAGCTGGAGTGAGTACTCTGGAGCTGGAATCAGGAGGATGAGTTCTGTGGCAAGGCTGTTAATGCTTTATTTGCTCATTTGTTACAGGGAAAAACTGATAAATTTGGAAAAATCAAAACTCAGGTGAAAGACGTAGAGAGGGGCTTGTGTTTAAGGTGCTGGGTTTAAGCTCTGGCATGTGCTTTGACCCTTCACACCCTGACTACTACAGCTGCAGTCAGTCTTAATGGCCTTGGCTCAGAGCCTTGAACTATGCAAAGGGTTGGCAGAAAGTCACAGGGAAAACTGCAAACAGAGTTGTTTTACACTGCATGGTGTAAGGCTGGTGTCTATAAGAGGCACATATGTCTCAACAAACTAGATTTAGCCAACCTGCAGATTTAAATTACACTATCTTTACATTCACCAATTTTAACCCCTCTCAACAGGAAGGTCTGCATTGCTCTGCAATTGTTCAGCAGTCAGAAACAATTTGCTGAGTCAGTTTTAGCACTTCATCAGCACACAGAATTAAAAACAAAAACAGGCTGTGGAATTATTGTGCCACATCAGGAAGAGAAAATTACAAACATATTTATGCAATGGCATAAGACGGAAGTAAACACGTTGATGAGGAGAACAGTGAAAGACTGCCAAAATAATTGCTGTCTCTGATGAGGGTTTGGAATTCCAGAAAGCCCAGGGAAAAGGGAGTGTCTCTTAATTAGCTCCACTTTTGCCATACTTATGTTGAGTGTATCACTGAAAGACGTTTTCCCTCCTCCCTGAGATCAGGGAAACCTATAATCATAGAAATGTTTGGTTTCCCTTTAAAATCCATGAAGTTACAAACTTCAGGAGGGAATGGAAAAATCTCCCTTAAATATGCCCCAGGGATATCTCTCCTCCCAGCTACAGCTTTGAATGCAATGGGGTTTTTTTCCTAGGGGTTTATTGCTGTGCAGATGAATAAGTTAGTATGCTGAAGGTTTTATTCTTGAAATGGTTTTATCCAAAACTACCTGATAAAAAGCTCCTTGCAGGAGATGCTGATCCACCCTGAAGGATGTGCTTTGGGGGATTTCCCACAGTTAGAGCACATTACCTTGACTCACAAAACAAAGTCCCAGTCTAGCACAGTCAGATTGTCTCAGGACTCAGCTGCCAGTTTAAGCATTTTATGTCTGCCTGTAATAGAAAAACAAACAAGCAAAAAACCCTGCTGTGTAGATTTCCGGCTGTCCCAGCACTGGACTAAGTTTACTCTTTTCCTAAGTAAATGTACAGTAAAAGTGTTGTGTTTGAACATGCTGTCTTTGCTCACCTGCTCTGTGTTTTGCCTGCAGGGCTCACCTCTTTCATAACAGAACAGCAGCAGTGGTCTGTGAGTCATAACAGACATAAATTGTCAATTAAAACAAAAGACAATAATATCTTGCTGTCCTGCTTCTAAAACAACTTTTTATGCTGCTGAAAAGCATGAAAGCATGCTGATGCTTTTTAATAATTAATTTGCTCAGTAGCCAAGATGTCCATGTACCAGGAAAGGAAAACAGAAAGTCAAAAGAGCCTTATCCTGTGTCCCACAGTACAAGATAAAATGCTGAATGGAGCTCCAGACTGGAGATCTGAGAGCCTGCAAGGGCTCTGGTGTCGCTGTTGGACATGAAATGAAGAGCTTGACTCCAGGTAGAAGAAAGATCAGAAAGGCTGTATTTTCAGTTTCACACAGCCCTTTTATAACATGCTGCACTAAAGAATCCTGTGATCGGTTAGTAAAGACAACACTTCTCTTCATTGGTTAAATAATAGAAACAACACCTGTGAGAGAGTTATTATGGGAACCTAGAAGTGTTTATGAAAAATAAAGAACTTGTTTACATTCACAATTCTTGAAAGGAATGGATTCTCTCACAGGAAGAAGGAATCAGCTACTAACAGGTTGAAAACTTTCACACTCAGAAAATCAGACCTACACATTCTGGAACCATCCTTCTAATATCTCTGGTGTCCTCTCACCCTGAGGAGCTTGCCTAAGAAACAGACAGGGGTTTGTAAAAGTTTCCCTTTTATACAGGAACAAATTCTACCTTGTGAAATTTATAATAAAAAATTTAAAATTTCAGTTGTCTTCTAATAGTACTATCCTAAAACTGTGGCAAAATCTGATAGAGACTGAGAGAGAGATATAATAAATTATTCAAATAAATGATCCAAGTACAGTTGTTTTCTTGTAATTTGAAGAAATGAAGGGAATATAGCTATAACAATAAAAGTGACAAGGCCCTATGCATGACCACAGAGAAGAAGGCAGCAATTTTTCACTTTAAACCAGACCTATTTCAGGGACACTCATTCTCCACAGATTTCACTTTCATTCATACTCAATCCTTCCTACTCATAAGCACCAACATCTGTGTTTCAAAATACTTATTTATGGTGAGGAGGACAAGGGGCACCAAGTAGCAAGGTCAGAGCCCTGAGGGCACTCATAGACCTTAATGGCCCTGACCAGCCTCACCTCAGTCCTCCTCTGACACACTGGCACAGCTCCACCCTGCTGCTTCAGGCCCTCTCTGAGTTATGTCATGTGTCATGATAGTCCCCAGCCACAGCCATGCCTGTGGCCATAGACCCCACTGGCTGGGACCTGGAGCTGCAGAGTGACTTCCTGGCGTGACCTCGCTCCTGCTTGGTCACTGTGGACATGCCCAGTCATCAATGACTGTATCTGACTCTGATTATGGCCACCAGACCTCATCCTGATTCCAATCCTGATCCTCATCCTGTCCCTGACCAGGCAATTGATTTTTCCTGCTTGACCTTGGAGCTGCCTCAGATGTGTTGGATGAGTTGGACTCCTGGTTGCCCACAGCTGCTGCCTGTGAGCATGTCCTGCTCCCTCACTCAGGGGCTGTGTTACCAGGCTGAGATCCTGGCTCTTACAGAGCAGCCAGTCCTTGCCATGCCCTGACATTCAAGCCCTTGTCACTTGTTCACAATCTCTGGTATCCTTCAAAATCTCTCTTGAGAAAACCTCAGGGCCAAGCTGAGTTATACCACACTGCTGTAGCTCTGTGTTTCATGGGGCTTTCTTCACGCCAAGGAGTTAGAACAGTTGGCCCAACACCCAAATCTTGCAAATTCCCTATTCTTACCTATATTCTTTCCTGCATTTCATGCTGGGTCGTAGTCTGTTGACTGGTTGCAAGTGCATCACTCCCTGCACTCCTGCTGTACCATTTCTCCTGGTGCCTCATGCAGCCACATAGACTCTCATACACGTACCCCAGTTAAACATTTCCTCTGCAAATGTCTACAGGAATTTAAGACAAGTAAATGTCAATTTTATTTGATAATTTCTTTTTGTTTTTTAATTATCACTCTGTGTGTTGAAGTTAAACTTTGGCATTCACATTAAATCCTTGATCATTTTATACTAACCTGCTTACTTTCCATTTTTCCATAGAATTTTTATCATGTACCTAAAGTAGTCAGCAAACAGAGGAAGTGACCCCAGGAGGACCATTTGTCAGTGAAATACCACTAAAGCCCTTCTCAATGGAACCACCACATGCTAGGAGAATTTCCTCAACCAAGAGGCTCTCAAAACTCTTATCTTCCAACGCTTACTTGCTATGCCTCAGGAGATTTGAGAGAAAGCATGTGAAAATATTCTGCCTGACTGTCTCTGAATGACACCCACAGTGAAAGGATGGATCTTCAGTGTAATATTTGCACTACTATGATGTAGCTTCAGAACAGTTTGGAAAAAGTATGGAAATGGCAGTCAGATTTGTAAGTTATTTTTAACAGAGGTAATGTTCCTATCAGACATTATTATGAAATTTTACCTGTCCAAAGGATGTACAATATGACACAGAAAAATGGTAATCTCACTTGGCAAAAGAAAATTCACTTTAAAATGAGCATTATTAGGTGTGATGGACAGAATTGTTCAGAGAAGAAATGATTGTTAGAATAGATGGCAGGGCCCTGAGGGTATTGGACCTTATTGTCCCTGCTAAGCCTCCCCCAGGGTCTCTCCCAACTCCTGACCATGGTCTCAGGACTCCATTTCAGTTTAGCCAAGAGGTATTAGTCTGAGTACTTCAGGCTGAGAAAAAAAATCAATGCTCTCGGTTTAAAACAGAAATTTCAATACTGTCATGCAGACCCAGGGTAAGCAACTCTAAAAAGGAGTCACAGTAGCTGCTTGGGACAGAGAGCAATGAATAAAAGAAACAGGGTAGAAGAAAAAAAAAAAGAGAAAACCCATAGAATTGTTTTTTCCTATATTGGGTAGCCCCATAATAAAAGGCTACCAAGAAATTATATTTTTGAAGTTGAAAGTTACACTGGATTTTCAAAAGCACTGTAGAAACACTGTTTTAATAATTTCTGGTCTGAGAAACTGGGTTAGTTGTGATGGATAAACAGTCAGTTATTACCAAGAATATTGTGTGGTGTAATTGACAGCTTGTATTTTCCTCTTAGCAATGAACAGCTGTTTCCCAACAACAAAACAAATATGAATTTGCAGATGCATTTCTTCTTGAGGAACTGATAAAACAAAAATCTTTTTACCAAGCATGTAAATTACAGGAATTTGGGTTTAGGTAGACACTCCAAACGCTAAAGACACCATAACTAGAATGACATAAACACATTTCTCCTGGAATGCTAGAGGACTTTTTGTTTTCTAGAGGACTGCTAATATTCATGATTTAGTCTGCAGGGCCCATAGAATGAACTTTTTGCCAATGAAAGCCCACCTGAACATTGGGAAAGCTGTGATGTAAACTCTGACCAACAAGAACAATTTCACAGACAAGAAGAAAAGCTTTCACTCAGATTGTCAGACAAGATAACCTATGAAACAGAAAGTAATTTTTAAAAAAATTACTGTGTCATACTTTCAGTCTTTAAATTAAACCATCTGCCTCTTCAAAACGTTATGATACATAGATTTCTTTTAAGAAAGACACAAGATGAATGTTTAAACAAATACAAAATCAAAACATTTTTCCTTTAAGTCAACAAAAATGCTTTTATTGAAAATTATAAGCATGACCAATCTTGCAAGAAATATATGATGGGATTTGCTGGAACTTGTTTTGCCTCACAGAGCTGTCGAACACGCCCAGGCTTCCCAGGCCCCATCACTTCACCCCTTCCCACAGTTTGCCCTGCAGCATTTCACCCTTCTCCGGGCTGTTGGTGCCAGGTCCACGGTGGTGTCTGGGTGTCTCTGAGCCACTAGGGGCCGTGACAGACCTGGAGAAATGAAAATGAGTAATAAAGTGGGATCACAACAGGCACACCACCCTGAGAAGGACCATTTAGTAATCAAGTTTGCCTCTTCCTGATGGCTGGGATCTCTGTACAGTCCCAGGGCACAGACAGTTATTCCAGTGCAGGGAACTCCATAAATATGCATTTAATCTTGAACACACTTGACAGTTCTTTCACAACTGAGCTGATTTCCTGGCTGAGATACAGACTTGACAAATGAAATTACAAAAGATGAGTTAACCTTTCAGATGATCACACATTTTGGAAGAATGCCATTCTCCAAACAAAATAGTACACACTGTGGTGCTACAGAAGCTTAATATAAAAAATTACTTGCTTAAATGCTGTCCTTTAATTATAAAGGCACTCAGTAGAAAAAAAGCATTTTCATTTAGCACAGTTCTTGGCCTTTCTGTATTTCAGAATCATTTCAGGAGACAATTAATGTATTGTTTTTCCCAGATCATTAGCATAGTACAATAGATTTGGTTTGTCAGATATGTAAAAAAAGGCACACTACCTTTATGCAACAGGCACTTATGCCTTATTATCCTTGTTTTTATGTGCTTGATTATTCTTGCATCTGGAGAAAGAGTCATAGGTTATTATTTTGAACCTCTAGTTTATTCACCAGCTGTATTGCTCAACTCTGAAGTGTACATTTCCTTTCTATTTATGATGATTTAATAACACCTCTTTTTGTGTCTGGGAAGTGTAAGCCACCCAGCCTGTCCTATCTATCTGCACGCTTCTGATTGTAGAAGTTAATTTTTTCTAATGTTTAGACTCATTAGACTGATATTTCCTAGTAACAGGTCATGAGACAAATTTAAGAGAAGAGACATAGGCTGGAAGTCAGTCACAGAGAGGCAACGTGGGAAGGCAAAGGGAAACTGAAGATAAGCTAGCCTGGTAGTGCCTATTTATGCTGCCAGAGGTGAGACTGGACCCATGCCCATGTCCCTACCATTCAACCATTCCTGCTGACAATCCCTATACTTGTAGGAGTCCTGTATGGACAACAGCTGAATGAACTGTAAAGTTGTCAAACCAAATTCATCCCTTAAATAACTGCAAAGTCTCATAAAAAAGAAATTTACCTTCATGCTTTATTATTTCAGTTGCATTAGATTTCTCAAGTGGAAGGTGCTGACAAGGCTGGGGTGAAAAGGATACTGTCACTATAGCACGTGACCTCCAAACTCCAGAGTGATAGCAGCATTCTAAAAACTGGAGATGGAAAAGCTGCTGTGCTAAATCTCCTCATCCTCACAATCACAAAAGCAAGGAAAGGGTAGAAGGGTTTCTTTCAGGGTGTGGTGATGAAGTTGTGCAGATTTGTCTACAGTTCCCTACCAAAGGCCAGTTCATGATGATGGAGTAAAGACATGTGTCTGAATAGCTGGATTTCCAAATTTTACAGTAACATTTCTGTACTTCCTCTGGTTATAAGAACATGGGAAAAAGCAAAACCAGAAACTAGGTTAAGAAAAACAACATTTTTCATGGGAGATTCTGGCTACTTTTGTTTGGCAAATGAACATAATGATTTAAAATTTCTTAACAATCAAATCTCTAGTGTGGGATTCAACTCCAGATCATAGACATAGATATATATAGATATATATATANAGAAGGGCATAGATCTCCCCTATGCTCCATGTTGTATCTGCCAGCCTTGTGCTTCTATACCCTAGAATACTGAATGTTTATGTTCAATCCCACTGGAAACTGTAGAGCTATTTGATCCATTTTGAAAGAGACATCTGAATCCTCCTCCGGAGTCCATTAGCTGTATTGACTGGATTTCCATTCACTATAATGGGAACATGACATGCAGACAGGGCATTAAAGTGCCTACAAGCTGGAACTGACTGCCCCCTATCCCTCCCCAAAGAGTTTAATGTTCATCAAATGTAAAGACTTAATAAGAGGCATGTGAAGACATGGACATAAAAAGCTTCACTGAGCTTCTCAGCAGTTTAGTGTTCCAGTTTCACTTCATTTAGCAATCCTTTAAATCACAGTCAATAACACTCAGGAAACAGGTTGTTTCAGCAATTGGGGTTGATTCACATGCAAACTTAAAGCCCAAAGAAATCTAACAAATCTTTCAGTGGCTACTTTTTGGATCCAGTTCAGAAAATGTTCAGTATTCTTTAATGAAATTAGCATCTCTGTTTCAGACTTAAACTGGACAGGTTCAACAACTCATAAAAACAAACACAAAACCCATAAAAGCTCTGCACAGCTCTACAGAGGATTGGCTCCTGCCACATTCAGGAGCTTGACAGTCACAGCCAGCCAGTCTAAGCTGACAGGCTCTGCCACTCAATAGGGTTTGGCAGAAAAAACTTCTGACCACAGAGCTCAGATTCGTGGCTTCCAGAGGGGACATGGCTTGGCCTTGGACCTTGGATCACCACAAACTTGTGTGTCTGGTGGTCACTGGCATGTGCCTGAGCTAGGTGACCACCACAGGACCTGCTCTGCTTGCCCTGTTCAGGTGTTGTGGGGTTGTGCCTTACCAAGGAGGAGGAGACTGGCCTCGCCTGCCTCACTTTCACTCTGCACTCCTGGCTCCCTGTTCCACAGTATGTTCTGTTGTGTCAAAGGATTTTCTGTGAAGACTGTAGAATAACTGGCTAGGTAATGAAACAACAATTAAAATTCAATGTAACTAAAGGTGAAATTATACATGAGGAAAACTGTTCCAACTTTATATGTACCAACAATGGCTGCCTAGTTGATTTTTTACTACTCATAAAATTTGGGTGTTGCGATGAAATTGTTTCTATCATAAGAATCTTACTTAGGCATTCTTTATCTGTCTGGTTAGAAGCTATCCTGTGAGGCACAAATAGGAGTGACTGAAGGCAAAAGCAACAAAAGCTCCAGTGCTATTGCTGTGTACCATTCTGTCGTGCGTGTGAGTGTTGTCCAGCTGGACAGCTGCATGTGGAGATTTAGTGGTTACAGTGCTCAACTTTGTGCCCCAGACTGTAAACAGTCTGTGAAGAATTTATACTGCTGTGTCAGTCAGTCAGTTTCAAAGGGAATATGCTGTGCTCTGGCTTTCCTCATCTGACACAGAGGAAAACTGCATGCATTCATTTGCATCAGTCTCTATCGGTCACTTTGGAGTTTCCAAAGCATCCAGCCTTGTGACATCAGGAAAACAGTAGCAATTTCACTGCACAGAAAGGGTAAACCAAGCAGAGAACATTGGAGAATCTTAGCCTCTCTGAGAAGAAGTCCCAGAACACTTGCTTCCTTTTAAATACAGCAATGCAAATACTGTGAAAACTTGAAATCTAGTCCTCCTTGGAGTTCTGCTGTACATGAGGCTTAGATTTTATTCTGATTGCAATGCTTCAGACATGGGAAGAAGGTAGCTCCATCTAGGAATAAATAAAACTGTAACGAGCACATCTAATCACATTGAGTGTTCACAGAATCACATCCTGGCAAAAATGTTTTCTACCACCTGGCATTGTCTCTCTGCTTGGGATAGACTGGACAGGTACAGAAGAAAACAATATGGATTCAAATTTGAATTGACAAAAAGCTTCTGTTTTTTCTTACCATTTATTATTGTTATTCTGTTTCTTTGTAAATCTGTGCTTACTGCCTGTTGGCCCACAAAAATTGGCATAACAGATACCAGCATAATATGGCATATTATGCTATTGAATGAGATACAAAGATAACAAGATACATGCTTGAAAATAAACCAGAGATAAGAGGAGAAAAGCCAGGATACACAGTTAAGGATTTCAGTTTAAATTTAGGAAAAAGGAAGAAGCATTTGAGTTACTATTTCTGTTCTTACAGAAAAGAATAAAAAGGTTTATTTTCCATAATGCTGAATTGTTTTAAACACTGCAGAGTGAGTGAACTTGGTGTACTAAAAATCCAATAGAGACCAATACCTTTAACTTAAAGACCACTACCTTTAACTTACTGACAATAATTTATGTGTGTGTTTTGCTTTGTTTTCCCTTCAGTCACCTCTCAAAAGCAATAACAACCGAAACTGCCCATTCATCACCTTCTCTTTGATCTTCACTCTTGATAACAACTCTTTTGCACCTTCATTCAAATCACTCCACCCCATTCCTTGCAGTAATATTAAAGAGAAACTTCCTGTAGCTGGATGCCTTTCTGCAATAAATCCAATTACTGCTGCTCCAGGGAGGGGTTCAATTTGCAACAAATGCAGCAGGAAAAGCAGTTTGGTGTTATAGGTGGATTTTTAAAAGCTGTTCTGAGTCTTCAAGATTCTGAGGCAGGCAAAGCAACTGCTGTATGTTGGAATATGCAGGTAACTGCATTTTCTAAGGTCCCTCAAGATCCTTCTACAGGAGGAAAACACCCTGTGTCAGTTCTTAGATAGTATGGACTGAAAAAATATGCTTTGCAAAATAAAAACATTGGAGATACATTGTAATTCATGAAGGACATGAACGTCAATTCAAATTTTGAAAAGTGTGAAAAATAAGCCACTGAAAAACATGTTCTTTCTAGACAGCCAGAAAACCCCTTGTAAATCACAGAATGACACAATCACAGCATAAGCTGAGTTGGAAGAGACCCAAAGCATTGAGTCCAACCCTGGCCCTGCACAACACTATTCCCAAGAGTCACACCATGTGTCTCAGAGTGCTGTCCATACACTTCTTGAACTCTGCCAGGCTGGTGCTGGGACCACTTCCCTGGGGAGCCTGATCCAGTGCCCAAACACCCTCTGGGTGAAAAACCTTTTCCTAATACCCAACCTAAACCTCCCCTGACTCAGCTTCAGGCCATTCCCTCAGGTCCTGTCACTGTCACCACAGAGAAGAGATCAGTGCCTGCCCCTCCTCTTCCCCTCACAAGGAAGCTGCAGACTGCAGTGGGGTCTCCCCTCAGTCTCCTCCAGGTTGAACACACCAAACTACCTCAGCCACTTGCCATATGACTTCTCCTCAAGGGCCCTTCTCTGTCTTTGTTGCCCTCCTTTGGACACCCTCCAATAATTCAATGTCTTTCTTCACCCAGAGCTGCCCCCAGCCCTGGAGGTGAGGCTGCCCCAGCTCAGAGCAGAGCAGGACAATCCCCTCCCTTGCCCGGCTGGCCATGCTGGGCCTGATGCCCCCCAGGACAGGGTTGGCCCTCCTGGCTGCCAGGGCTCTGCTGCCTCATGTCCACCTTGGCACAGACCAGGACCCCCAGGTCCCTTTGTGCAGCACTGCTCTCCTGCATCTCATTCCCCAGTCTGTCTGTACATCCAGGGTTGAACCATCCCAGGTGCAGAATCCAGCACTTTCCCTTCTTGAACTTCATCTGGTTGGTGATTGCCCAGCCTCTGATTTGCCCAGGTCTCTCTGCAGGGCCTCCCTGCCTTGGAGGGAATCAGCAGCTCCTCCCAGTTAATCTTGCGATAAACATGGCAAATTGCACCATTAAAAGGAATTACAAGCTAGCTATATTGTGAACTATGAAATCACATCTCTGCTGTTCAAAGCATGTATCCAAGCTTGGAGTTCAGGCAAATGGTTCCTTGCAGTACCTGGTCTCAAACCCTGCTTGCACACAAAATGGGATTTAATGCATTTCCCTGATTTTTGGCAGCTGGGCATCGCACTCTAAGGGAGTGTGGAGAAGCATGGGCTCACAGAGATTCTTCTGCACTTCTGCCAGGAGGCAGCTGTACTTGGAGTATTAAACTCTTGTGAACAGCTAAGTTTACTATGAGCTGCAGATTTTTAAAGGTCTTCTGTATATTTATAACCATTTCTGTTGTCTCTAGAAGCTTAAATGTGCAAGTAGCATTCACAGTGTATTACTTTTGAAGTATCTCAATAGTCTCATCTGACATTCCTGTGTTGGGTTAACTTCTTCCTGTTGAAGAGAGAGAAACTGCCCTGGAAACCTTGAAGCTTGATCTCCTTGCACATTCTGAGGTCTAGGATTAACCTTAACAATGTGTAAATTGTGCTCCAATAATAGTTTAGGTTTACTTCAAAGTAAATTTCTTAGGTTATTTCATGATTTTCCTCAGAGGCAGGAGACCATTATCTGTACATAAGTTCATGTTTTATTATCCTGATCACTTAACCACATCATTTTGCCTCTGCAGGATGTAAATACAGAAACAAACAAGAAAAGAAAAGAAAAATGAAAAAAAGTAAAAAGAAAAAAGAAAAGAGGCAGAATAGATTATGACAGGAGTTTTTCATTGTACAGTAAAGATATACAAGCTGTGTTTGTCATATACATCTGTATGCCTTTACAGACCTTTCTTTTCACTCAAGATATGATTAAGAGATGAAAACTGGTAATAAATACATTCCTCTCTTCTCCTGAGTTTCAAAATAAACAAAACCAAATTTTTCATTCTTAGATAATGGATCTTTCAAGGGCAGTGGGATATGCTGGATTGCTTTTAAATAATTTTACAATTATTTATGCACTTAGTTAGTTAGTTGATATTTTGGTATTCCAAGAGCTTCAGATTAGAGCAATAAATTTGCTCTATGTTTTCTAAGATACCACAGTAGTTTTTTATCTCATTTGCCACTTGTAATATCCATAGTACAGCTACATACTGAGATATGTAGATTGATATATTGAAGCTCCACATCTGTTGAGGTGTCATCATTCATGAATGTTTAAATGGATGCCTGCCTTGATGTCCCATTTAGTGAGATAAATTTATTTCATTAGCATTCTGTAAAGACTTCTATGTGTAATGGTGACAGAGAAACAAACTCTTCCTACAGATACACGTGAATATTGTGTAAAAAAAGCTCACTACCAATTTGACTCGAAGAACACTGAATAAAGCGATTGAAATCATCTAGAAACTCAGTAAACATATGCAGTTGCACTGGAAATTTGTGGTTTATCTGTTTATCAGGAACACAGTTTAGGAGGAGTGGATGAAACAGTAATATTCATGGGGCTGAGGACTAGACAGAAGAAAAATCCTCAATGGCTCCATTGCCTTGTACTTTGAAGAACAGTTTAGGTTATCATCACATGAATATAATACATGTGGTGTTGTTATTAACAATTGTGGTATTGTTATTAGCAATGCTTGCAATTGACAGTCACTTTGCACCAGAACAAGATCTTCTTTCATAAAGCTACTAACGAATTATTAATAGTAAGCATATGGTTAAGTACATCTCCATTTAACAAGCTACTCAGCCAGTTTGCAAGTACCTCAGTGTACATAAACTGCTTTTACCCTTAGCTCAGGCAGTTAGAGAGTATTTGGGATTATTTTGTGGGATCATTTTCACTGGAAGGAAAACACCTGCTTTATCTCTGCATATCCTGGTCATGCAAATCATCTACGCAAAGTCCTGTTTCTTAAATATGATAATACTATAAACACAACAGCAGGAGGGTAACCTCCACATTCAGAATCCCAAGCTCTTTTTCCAGACAGGTCTGAGTTCAAAATTTTTGATCCATGTTGAATTACAAATATAGATTTTACTGGTGTATTCTTGTAGTGGAATATAGGCATGAGAACAGTTTGATGTTTACTATTTTTTTGTTAAATGAGAAGCATGTCATTCTCAGAGAGCAGTAACAGGGAATTATATGTCATTAAGTAATATGAATTAAAAATCCAGTAAAAGATTTGAAGTGGACTGTAAGCCAGTGATGAAGACTTGCTCTTTTTTGGTTCCCCTTCAGCTCACAATTCTAGACATCTCCAATGCTCTTTCTAATCTTCTCATTGCTTTCATACACCTACACTGTGTTA
>VZUA01082667.1:2006-13869 GCA_013401035.1 Horornis vulcanius
AGGCTCGGCTCGTCGCGGGAGCGGAGCGGGCGGCAGGGCGTTTGTAGCCGTGCCCAGGAGAGGCCCAGGGCAGACGCTTCCTTAGTGCCCTGTCCCCAGTTTTACAGCCTACGGGTGGCCGGGGTATTCCTTCCCCTGAGCTCTCCCTCGGGAGGAAATCGGTGGGTGTTGCCGTGGCATCTCCCTCGAGGAAGGGTCGAGCTGGGTGCCCCCCGTCTCCCGCTGAGCTGTCACCCCTGGCAGCCGCGGCCCTCGATGGACAGAGAACCCCCCTGCTCGGCCGCTGTTGGAAGAAATGAGGCCGGCCAGAGCGAGGTTTTACCCCAAAAAAGGAATTCAGGGCTGAGTCGGGCTTCAATGCCCCTACAAGACGAGGCGGGGAGCGAGTGGGCTAACATTTCACAGGTTACCTCACCTCGCGTTTATCGGGGTAGTTAAAGGGAATAAAAGAGGTGAGGGAGAAGGAGAGAGAAAGAAAATCAACTTTAAGAGACTCTGGGTTTAAATAGCAGCCTTTGATATTTTGACAGTAAAATGGAAAACACTTAACAGGAGTCAAGTTTTGATGTCTGAGGCTGGCAGCGCCCCCTAAAATTATATTGTCTTGCCTGCTGCTTCAAATTGGACCCAGGACCTTATAACGTCCCTCCAGGTCTTTATCTGCAGCCTTTCTGATTGCAAAACCATAACTGTATCGTTTTACACCAGTCAACTAAGCGAGTGCCAGTGGAATAAAATCCACAAAGTGCACACACATACCAGCTCTACAGCTAAAGCAGTCTGTTCTTTGCAAGTTGTAAAGGCCTGCAAATTAAATACCAATTACTGGAAGCAATAAAATGTTTTTTATTGCACAAAATCTACTTAAAACAGAAAAGAATAGTAGTTTTATTTTGAGGAGGGGGACGGGGGGCAGCTCATGAAGACATATATTGGCAGAGAAAGATTATATACAGCGCCTGCACGAGGCCACAATGGAGACATTCTATGGCCAGCAGCAGGCAGGGCTTCTCCCCGTGTTGTACAGAGGGGGGTTCTGCAGAGGTGCTTATGATAGGGATTATTGTAGGTGAGACTTGGGGAGGTGGGAAGCCAGGGAACAGTAGCTCTAGGTAGAAGCAAGTGGTGCAAACAAGTTGTATGACAGCAATCCGATGTGCTTTTCAGGTCCTTTCCAAATGAGGTACTAAGGGGTTGGTGATGAAAACTACCTGATGTCTCCTCATTCCCTTGCCCACTTTTCCTTTCCCTCTTTGGGGAAGGATGGGCTACTGGCTTTCTCTCTTAGCAGCATCTAAGGAAAAGGCTCCCAATCTCCTGCTGTGCTCTCTGGCCCCCTCAGTGGGGGAGCCCTCTGGGAGGCAGCAAGGCAGGGTGCAGCTCCCTGGAGTTACCAGCTCCACAGCAGGACTGCCATTTCCCCACAAATATCCTCAACTTTCTACAGAGAAAAATGATGTCAGCAAACCTGCCAGTGGGTGAAATTTTACAAAGATGAGACACCTTCAGCTTTGTCTGAGTTCAGGTGTCATTCACCACAACACAATCCTGTGTCTAGCACAAGGAAAGAAAAGTGGAAGTAGCCAAAAAGCCATACTCTGGCAGAGGAAAAGCAGTGAGAATTACTGATATCACAAACATCACTTAATATGCTCATCCCATGAAATGCATATTGAAACCTCTCTCCAACACGTGTCCCACTCCTAATTTCCCTACTCCCAGAATATCCCATCCTTGTGGTTTACCCTTAGAGAAGCCTGTGCTTCACCTTAGGCTTCTCTTAACATCAGAAATTGCCTGTGAATGGGATAGGACAGCCCTTGGGATCACCTACCATGCATGGTGGGTCATGACATTTATGCTGATGGGGGTTTGCATGATACCGCTTTAAACAGGCTTTGAATGAGTGGGGTTTATTTTTTTCCTATGACAAAATCAATTTGAGGATTGCAAGCTTGTTTCTTAACATGACCTCATTCTGAGCAAACTAGATTCTCCCACTCACCAGAGTGTATTATACAGAGCCAGGCTATGGCAACAAAAATCTTCCAAGCTAATTACCCACAAGCGTGCAGGCTTTCTGTGGATGAATTGGATTTAGAAATGCTTGAAGACTAGATTTGACTAGACTTAGAAACACAGAGAAAACTGAAACTCTGCCATGTGGTTTAGGGCCACTTCAAAGCTTCCCCATGCTTGCCATGTGAAATCTCCAAGTTTTGAAATGAAGGATTTAAGTGCTGCTCTGCTGCTTGTGCTGTAAGGAGAGCAAAGGTGCAGGCAGGCGCTTGGGCTTTTGCCTGGCCTGGAGGAGCCATCACCATAAGAACCTGGGTGATGGAAAGGGCTCTGGAATGGTGCTCACTTCCAAGGAACCCCCAGAGATGATAGTCCTGAGGCAACTGGGAAGTGCTGGGGTCTACCTCCATCACCAGTGGAAAGAGTGATGCTGCTGGGCCTGCTGGCACCAGTAGAGCAAAAGTGAAATATTTTCCTTCCTCTGTTCAAAAATGGTGGGGGGCTTGTGTCTTATTTTCCCAGACGATAGTCTTTTTTTCTCAGGTGAACTTTCCCTTCACCCCTGGAGCAAGAAGTGGCCTGACAGTGGTTGTCCAGGGTTCCCTCACAAGGGCTCAGCAGCTCAACAGTAAAGATGTGGTTTTCAGAGCTAGTTGGGTCTCCTGATTTCAACCCCAGGGAAATGGAGGCCCAGGGCCGACATCTGCAGATCCCTCAGCTGCACTGGGTCCTCATTTAATGCTGAGTGAGGAAAAACTGTGGGGAGCAAAAGGTTTAATGGCATAGTCATGCTGCTCTGGGCAGGGGGTGAGAGTCACTGCCAGAGACAAGAGTATTTATTCTTTTTTTTTTTTTTTCCTTAAAGAGGGGAATTCTGTCCTCAACATTGCTAAATAAGTAGGACTTCGGCTACTGCACACCAAAATTGCAGCATGCGCTCCCGTTTACACCCCTTGCTACATGTCCACACACACAAATACTCACCCATTGACAAGGCTGTGGAGGTTTCTGGTTTTGTTTAAAAATTGGCTGTCTGCAGCCTCCCCTTAGCTCCTCTGGGTATGCATGAGCAGCTGTGGAGAGCTGCAAGGCTAGCCAACAGACCTTGTAGCCCCCACAGATGTCAATTAGTTTCTCTCGGGCTTCCTTTGGATACACTCGGGTCTTGAGACCTCCATGTGCTGACTTATTTGTAAAGCATGAGTTATTCACTAGCTCCGTGTTACTAATTAGAAGATTATCAGCTCTTGGTGGTTCGCTTGCCTGCTGCAGGGAGGTTCCAAGGAAACCCTCGTACAGACCACGCTGAAGGAAAGCATCCACTGATTACTGCAGTGAAGCACTCCTGCTTTACGCATTAAGGAGCAACTGGAGGGATATGAAAGCTTTTGAAGACCCTGAGTGCCTTTCCAGGCTTGGGTAACCCAGAAAGCAGCTTGCTGCAGCTGCACCACCCTGGATTGGTGAGAGCTGGCTGGCTGCTGGTGGAGTCAAGTCCAGGTATGGGAGCCAAAGATTTTGGGAAAACATGCAACGAGCCCGTGTTGGGCTGTATGAGGGGGGAAAAAACCTACATAAGCCCTTCTGGCAGCTAGGAAAAGACAAGGAGTTGGGTCCTAAAAGTGCAAGGAGTAAAGGAACAGTTAAATACATTGCCTGTAGACACTGCAGCTTTTTAAACTAGTTAAACTGACTGCACTCCTCTGGGAACCCATTTTAGAGGAGGCAGAATTAAGTGCATCTTTAATTTGCCTAATTTTCTTCATCCTATGTATTTTTGGATCCTCCCTGTGCTAATGAATCCTTGCTGCGTTCACAGGGAGTGAAACTTGTTAATATTAGCAGAGGTCATCACAGCCTTTCTCCGAGCCATCACTGTCCTTCCTGTGACTCGGCCAAGTGTTCACCAAGGTCATGCCGGGGAAGGAGAAGGGTCAGCTCAACCCACCTCAACTTTAACCACTTGCCTTTGATAGAAGGCACACTTTGATCTAAGGTGTGGCATGAAGTGCCAAATATAGTTAGTATTTATAAACTTACGTACGGAAAAAAAGAGAAATAACGAGGCAGTAACATGAAAGTTGGTGCAGATAAAAGCCACCAGTGTAAAATTAAGAGAGAAATCTGGGAACAAAAGAGGTCTTGGTGATGCTGTTGCTTATGTTCTGGAATATCTGGAGTTTGTGATCTGTGACTGTGCCAGGAATTTCTTGTGTGTGGTTAAGTCACTTCTTCATTTTAGTCTGCCTCAGTTTCCCTCAGTGGGAATTAAACAGAACATTTTGTCTTCTCTTCTTTTGTCTGCATTATCTACACAATCTAAAAAGTTTAGGGCATCGCTTCTATTTTTGTTGTGTCTACTGCTCAGCAGTTTCATGTTCCTTGGGATCCTTAGGCATTTTCCATAACACAGATAATAAGTTTAACAGGTTCTCTCTTTTTTTTTTTTTTTTTTNTGGCCACAGAGCTCATCATATCTTGTTCGCATAAGCCAAATGCAGGAAAGCATCATCAGAGCATCTCTGTGGGATCTCTGCTCCTCACTGAACAAGGTCTTGCCAGATTACAAGGAAATGATGCTTAGTAATTACAGCTGTCCAATAGACTGATCCATCACATCTGTTCTGCTTGCCAGATGAGTCCAGACCACCAGTGACCCAAAAATAGCTGCTCTTCTTAAGACTGCTCTGAAAAGCAGAGGGGTTCCTGCGACTTTTAAAGGGATGAATCACAAAATGTGGACCCATGTGGGATGTAAACTCCATGCTCTCACAATGAAGATGCACAAATCCTTCAGTGGGGTGGCTGGGAACAGCAAAGCCCATTTAAAAGTGGCTTAGTCGTTTAAGTGTCTCCATTCCCTCTCTAGTTTGAGACAACGTGTTCAGATTTCAAACTGTGGTGTGTGTAGTCAATTCTTGTTGTCTTCAACCCTAATAAGTTAAATACTGTGCTCTTCAAAAAGTCGTGTCCCTCATATCTCATAAATCACCAAAAGGTGAGTCACCTCAAATTAGAGAGTACATTCAAGAGGGTAGGTTTAAGTAATTAGTTGGGGTTTTTTTCCCATTACAGGATATGATCAGATTAAATCTGGCAGACCTAGCTGGAACCATTTTAAAAGTTACCATCACCAGCTGCTTATTGCTGTTCTTCTGCCAGAGGTTACCTCCATCCCCCACATGCAGAAAGGGCAATGTGAGCATAAACCTCAGCCACTGATATGCAGGAACAAGCACCTTAAAACAGTCTTGCTATCCCTTCTGCACAGCAGAGTATGCAGGGAATAAGTGTTGAGGGCTGCTATATGCATAATTTGGACCATCAGATGCATGTGTGAATGTTTGGGACTACTAATTCCTACCTTTTATGAATATGTGAATAAAATTCATTGGAGTGTTCTGAATAACTTTCTCTATTTTTTAATATAATAGCTCATGTGATTGTTTTTCAAAAAGCCCACAGATGCAATCAATTTTAAACACAGCTTACTAGTAAAAACAGCAAACATGGTTGTGTTTTTTGTCCCTTACTTTCTAAAATACTTTAAAGTATTTTTTTAATCTTTCTTGTTTCATTTTCCCATGGCAAATATTCAGGATCTGTGGACACAGATTTCATGCTGCTTGAGGGAGGAGATATAAAAATGATACTTTCCTTTAGAGAATTATAATGTGAATGAGAGAGAAGAAGAATCTCTTTGTGGTCCATTTGTGCATTAACAGGCAACCTTTTTCTGTTCTTCAAGATCCTTCATGTTCAGATGCATCATTCTTTTATAATAGATAGATTGCATGAAATACCAAATACAATTGTGAACAATTCCTATTAATTCTAAAGTGATTATAAAATAAGATTGGTCCAATGGGAAAAAAATTGTGTGAGTATGTTTTCTAACCCTATATTACCGTTTAAAGAAAGTTTTTGGCAGGGTTGATTGAAAAGGTATTTCCTAACATTGCTTTGTTGTCAAGGGTTTTTTTAGACCATTGATCTGTAACAAGGCTCAAGAGTAGCAGGTTTTTTCTTCTAAGCAGATGTGTGATACAAACTGGTGACTTCATGTGATTTGCCTGCTTGATAAGGTGAAGAAATCAGTAACAAGTCTGCTACTAAAAGCCATTTTCATCATAAAAAATGACAAAAGCAATGAATTTTCAAAATTATTATCAAAAATCCTGACATTTGTTTTCCAAGGAAAACTATTTAGAGGACAATAGCAATGCTTCCTTAGTTTATTAAGATAACACTTTTACAAAAATATGATACAGCCTCCTTAAACTACATCAACCCTTTTATTAATCAAAGTAGAAGTGAAGAGGGAAAAAATTAACACTCAGGAATGACATGACATATACAGTTGTAAATGCAAGTGGATTAGTTTCAGAGCTGACCCCATTTAAAGCAGGACTGGGTGGCACATTGAAGTACTTTTCTACCTGAATTGTCCTATGACCCTAGAAATCACAGCTCAAAATCATGCTTCCAGTGTACATGCATAAATTCCCAATGTAAAATTTGAAAGCCTAGCATTACCAGAGCCTTCACACTAGAGCAGCAGAGTATACTCCATCCTGGAATGAGACACTCCTGGTGTCAGTGGGAAATGAATTTAGATGCACCACCACACCTGAAATACTTAGTAATTGCCTGCCTTCTTCACTGGGTGTTTTCAAAGGCCTGACCTTAGGAGTGAATTTCCTGGGTTCATNCCATGCCCAGGGGTAGTAGAAGGTCCCTCCAAGCATCTAATTAAGGGTCTTTTCTCAATCTCTCCCTAACAGACAATATCTTCATGCAGAAAGTCTACAGCTATCAGCCTAACATCAGTACTGTAATTAGGTATCTACTATGGCCAATACAAACAGCACTACCCCTTCCAGTCATAATCCCTCTCCCCTCCTCCCCTCTGCTCCCAAAGAAGAGGATTCTACGTCCAGGCACTGGCAGACTTTTGGTGCAGACCAGTGCTAATCACATAAATCTGATGACTATGGGATACCCCTGGAATCTTTGCACCAGGAGCTGACTTGGTGCACAATATGACTATACATAGACCAAAGCAAAGTCCCCAGAATGCAGATGATGTGGATGTTGGGTTCCCAGTACTATTTTAGTTTTATCTTAACATCTCCTTCTGGGATGGGCAACTTGCCAGCATGGATATCACCAGGATACTTCCTTGTTGTCCTAACACAGCTCCTTCTGTCACTTCCCTGGAAGCAGACAAAGATGAAGTGCTTCCCCAGAGTTTCTGCATGAAGTGCTGAAGACTGAATCTGTTATCCCTCGTAAAACTGAACAAATATAATTGCAAATATTGTGCTCCCTACAACAGTACTTGCCCTGCCTTTCAATGAATCCAACAAGCAGTGTTATCTCATGCTAAAGGCAATTGACAACTCAATTGACAACCAACAGTGATACATAGCATAAAAATGAACTAGTTCTCTACTATATGAAGTAGACAGAGGATGCCAGACAGGAGCAAAGCTTTCTGTCCCCAAAGCAAGGTACAGTGTTACTTCAAATTCATTAAAACTTGTGGCAAGACATCTTAAGTAGAAACAGCAAACACATGTGAATTTAGATAACAAGAAATTAACTACATTTACTCTTTGCCGATACAGCATCCACACAAAAGTGGCAGCTGCACTAATAATTGCTTTCTTTGATAGCATCAAGGTGGTGACCCTATGGACAAGAGTAAATAAAAGATATCACAAGCAGGTCGTCTAGGCCAAACACACTCAGAGCTCTTCCACTCATGACAAATACTTGTTATATTTAAGTTTCCTTTTTGTGAAGAGGAGACCATTAAGGACATGTAGTCTCTAAACATGTGAAAATAAGCCAGCCTTGTTATTTGATAGGGCTGCAAACCCTCATTCAAAAGCCTTCAGTAGTCAAGGCAAGAGCAAAGGAACAAGCAGACGGACTGGAGTAGATTCACTGATTCTACTGAGCAGTCAGATAACTGCCCCCAGCACAATCCACAGAGAGATGTGAGAGTTAAACGTTTGAAAGAAGGAATGGATCTCCTACAGAAATAATTCCTAGAGACCACCACAGTTTCCTACAGGTCTCTGTCATCCTGAATTTGTAGAAATTTATAATAGAAATACTAAAATCAGCCTGAATGGAGATGATTTAACGTGGCAACACTAGACAAAAGAAAAGGTGGAAAGGACATGTGTCTTTGGCACCTAGGCTAGCAGGTCATTAAACTTGTGCCAGATCCACGGGCAGTTTCTCAGTTCCGAAAAACAAGGGAGAACAAAAAAAAAAAGGGAACAGGATAGAACTGGAACCTCAAAGCAGAGAGAAGAGCTTAATGAGAGAATAAATCTCATTTATGCCAGAAGTGGGATACAAAAGTAGAACAGAGGAAAGAGAGTAATTGTTGAAAACCCCTGAAAGTGGGTACATGAAAAACCAGAACATTACCACAAGTCTAAAACACCAAGAGATGTAAAGATGAAGGTACACCAGGCTGTACCTCTTGTCTTCTGAGTTATGGAATCAGTAATCTGGAAGCAATGGCCAGGCTGTGTGGTTGGGCTCAGGGCATTGGAGTGTGTGGGTGTGAGAGTGAAGTGCAGACAGACTAGTTCTACTGTAAAATAAAATTACCTTTCCTTCTATAATATCCCACCCTGAGCTCTGCTGTATTGTTACTGCAAGGCTGCAGTAGTGTACCACCTTAATTAACTGAAAAGGGAACAAAGAGACCCAAATTTGGCAAAGGGATTTTAAACCTAAGTTTTCTTCAGGTTCCTGCATCCCACAGAAAGTAGCAACTAAAGGATGGAAACAAACAGCTGTTGTGAAAGCCAAAGCCAAAGCCAAATCAGGAATTTCTTCACTCCTAGCAGCAACATACTGCAAAATTAAAAGGCTGATTAATGAAGATGACATTACTATAGGCAGCCCTTACAACTCCTACATAATTCAATGGGTAAGTTGGGGTACAGGTGTTGATAGCTTTAACACACACTGACATGGAGAATGCTGAAGCGATAGTGGAAAGAGGCATTTACAAATGATGGAAACAAACCATTTCAACAGAGCAGCTCTTCAGTGGAGGAGAAAATGCAGGCCCACAGAGAGCCAGTGATACACTGGTGTTAAAAGGGAAAGGAACCAGAAGAGTCTTAGCTCAGTAGCTGAGGAGGCTTTAGACCATCAGAAGGGGTTCGGCAGCCAGAGCCTCCAGGGCCGGGGGCGAGCACTCAGTGCTCAGGGACCTACAGATGCTGGCATTCAGATTTTGAAGCTTCCCCTGCACAATTGGCCTCTGTCAGGGACAAAGAAGGCTATGGACCAGAGGTGTTTCTGGCTTCCACTGCTCTGCTTGGCTCCAGAATGCCTTGTTTTTAGTGCAGTTTTCCTTGCGTATTCATTTTTTTCACATTTAACCTTAATAGAGATTTGTTTTGACTATTGGGAGAAGGGAAGTAAGCTCAAGCAGATGCATGGGGATTAACTGAAGCTTCAATATGCTTGGTTATATGTGGGTATTTTAAAAAAAGGGAAAAAGAAGGAAATTGAAAAAAATGCAATATAGTGAATGCTTTAGTCTTAGGCCATATGTCCTTAACAACTATGTTTTGCAAAAGTTATGGGAGCAGTCTGGACATAAGAGTTGTAAACTACTGAATCTGATAGTGAAACAAATGAAATCTAGAAATGGAATAAGTACGTACATTTTTAATATTTGTCTGTAATCTTTTTGCACTTGTAAGTCACCAGTAAGTAATTCCATTTTTTTGTTTTTAAAAAGGTATTTAAATTTTCAGCAAAGACCACCTGTAATATGATTCTGAGATGTTTCATTGGTCTTAGGAATTCTTAGATGGCTGATATAAACTATGTGGTCGAAAAGTGTCTGATAATGATTCAAAAGCATAAACAAGGCAAAAGAGTTTGGTTTGGGGGTTGTGTGTGTGTGTGTCTGTTTATTTGTTTAGGTCTCTTCTTACAAAACTCACCTTTTCAGTGCCCTCTTTTTCTACAGGTTTTCCCTTATTTGAGCCAATGTCATCCAGAGCCCCTTATTCACTTTGCAGCATTTCCCTGTGTGAATGTGTTTTTACAAAGCTTCCAGGGTTCCACACCTTTCCAACTGCTCATTTGGGGGAAATAAAAGCCCTAGCTATTTAAACAATAGCAAAAGCCACAGACTTAAATTTATGTGAGAGAGGTGTGACAAATAAACAAGCAAAACTCCTCTTTTGAGTGCCCAGGAAAAGGTGTAATGAAATTCCACAGAAATAAATGGAATTACTCCACATACAGACTCCTTCAGGAGGCCACTACCTGATCCCCAAACGGTTAGACTAACCCCTGGTTATTCTGGGAACATGCCACCCCGGTATAAAGTCATAATAATGGTGAGTTCAGGAAATCTGTAGCCATTTTTATAGCGTGGACTTTCCCTCCCAACACGTGGCTGATTGATAACACCCAGTGGCAGCAGCAGGGCCTGAGCCTGTGGACCGCACACACAGCTCCCACTCAATATTGAGCCAGGACCTTGTCCTCAGTCCCCAGTTGCTCCTTGAGCATGGCAGAGCTGTGCTTTAGCTCACAGTCCTTGTTTACTACTCTCTGCCACCTGTCACCTGAATCCATCATGCCCACCCAGGCAGGTTGGCCCAAGCACACTGACACAAGATGTCCACTTCTCAGCTATGTATTATATGTAAAGTAGAAACTATCCAAGTCTCCCTTGGGGAAAAAACCCAAGGAGCCCCGTGCCACATAATGGAACCAGAAAGAGGAAATTATAGCATAAAATATTTATTTTGCCTGAACTGGGTGAGACATAAAGAGTAAATTGAGAATGTAGCTGATGAAAAGTGAAGTTGATTTTAAATTAAATGTATAAATGAATCACATTTTAAAACATAATGTTGAAGGTGTTGGGTAATGAGACATAGAACTACAGTCACATCACTTAAGTTTACCTATCTAAAAGTTAAGTGGCCAGTTAAAGCTGGTGGTGTGGGGTTCCTCTCCTATACTGCTTAAAGAGGCTGCTGCCTCAAGGAGTACATTTCTTCTGTTTCATTTGTATCTCCTGTCTCAGCCCATGCTGCCCTATGCCCCAGAGGCATAGCTCCTTCTCACTTTCTGAAGGGCTAGCCCAGAAGAATCCCATGCAGAGTCATACTTATCTCTAAAACAAGATGAGTCTTACCCTCCTACGCACTACTATGGACTCAAAAGTTGTTCCCTGTCATCTTCACAATTTTTTTAGAAGTAGCTATAAGAGAGTTTTATTCTGGTAAGAATGTGCATAACTGTGGCCCATGCTCTACTGACAATAACATCCCACAGCTTGAAAACAAACCCTTTCAGCTCTTATAATAGGTATAAAAATNGAGTACTCATGCACGTATCAGTCTCTATACTTCTAACTGCTTCTGCATTATTCATACACAGCTTACTATCTGTACATGGACATATTAAAAAAATGATTGCATTTGCATACCTTTGCATTTAAGTGTCTCTGAATGTGAAAAATATAAAGACAGCTTGCACAGTATGGACTAATAACATAATTTGAGGATATCAATAGAGCAGGGTAATTTTTCTTGTATTTTTAAATAACNTTTATCTACCAACTAGATTGTACTGTCAGATATCACTGAAAGGATATCAGCTTTACTTATGCCATCTTCTGCTACAGCTATGGTTTACTATAAGGAAAATATTAAGGTGTGTGGCTCATTTAATCAGCAATTTTGCAAGTGTTTTACTTATGTCAACAAAGAACAAATTGTTTTTAGCATCTGGTACCTAGAATGCAGTGTGCAGCATAAATTATTCAAATCAAAGC
>VZUA01082667.1:18710-29363 GCA_013401035.1 Horornis vulcanius
CCACATACTGCATAAAGGAGCTGTGTTTCAGGGGCTCCATCTGCCCACCAATGGTCTCTGTATGATCCTAAGTATTAAAGTTACAGGCTTAAGTTAGTGCTTAAAAGCAGATGTTGTCCGTACACCTAAATGACTCAGTCCTGTTTTAGAAGTGATGTCCGACAATCCACCAGCTCCATAAAACTTATTTTATAAATCCCAGGCAACTGATGCAAAAGCTGCTTTGTGGAACCCTTTCCATTCCTGCCATTTTAGGCAAGCAACTTCCAAATCTTCATCAATTAACACTAAGAAGAGGCAAGAGATAGCTCTGAATTTGCCGATTGTACAAGATCCCACAATGGCACTAAAGAAAAAGGAAAAAAGAAATAATTGTGTAACATTTTGTGCACTATTTTAGCAGTAATGTAGTAAGATCATACCAGTATGAACTGGTTTGTCTGTAGAAGATTTGAAAAAGTACTTTAATAAAAATAACTTAATAAACCACAATTCACATATACCAGACAAAAAAAAAANCTTAGTCATTTACTTTTTAAGTTTGCAATATGAACCATCTTGGCTTTCCAACAACTGCAGCAAGGCTTCAAGAAGATTTTGCTCATAGCATTTAATTTGTTAATAGGATTTGCATGCATCCTTCCAAAGAAGTATCAAGATGTATCATTGTTCATGATGTCCAGACAAGGAGAAGAATATTTGTGTCATACAAAATCTATCCATGTTCTCCCCACTGAGAAATAATTACATGTTCAAAACTTATAGAGGTGGAAGAGTCAGCTCAGATTCCACGTAAGTCTGTAGGATTAATCTCCATGTCAATTCTAATGGTACAAAAGATCTGAGTGTAATTTCCTCTTCTGCCTTGTGGTATACCAGATTGCAGAAGATTGCATGTATTATTTTAAGGTTCTCCAGAGAAAATTTCCCTGGGCTTCCCTACAAGGACTTACAACCACAGTATAGCTTTTAAGGGGGAAAAGCATCGGAAGAAAGAGAAACCAAGAACTTAAGGAGTATAGGAAGCAAGTTTCAGAGCAGGCAGAGGTGATAAAAGAGGGAGCAAATTCATGACAGTATCTGAAAATGACACAGGAAATCTTGGACTGATTAAAGGAAAAAGCCAAATTACCACTGACTATTCCAGGAGAAAAAATTGTGCTGCAAAGGAGAACTGTCAATAAAACCAGGAGTTTGAGTTACATCAGCTAGCAGACTTGCCACATTTTCATATGAACTTGAGTGCCACAAGCTGATACTGGTAGGTGCACAGAAGAAGAGACAGCTGCAGTGAAAAGGGTCAATGTAAACAACTATTGCTGGCGGCAGACTCACCAAATACAAAAATTTTGATAAAAGGTGATAACAGAAATAGTTTTAACTTGGAGATTCTGAGTGCAGGCAAGGCACATGCTTGTCCTCACTGTAACCTGACAGGACTGCAGGAGCTGCAGGGTAATGTCTCAAAGAGACACACTGCTCAGGAGCCTCAGCCATTGGTCTGGGCATGGCTGAACCTTTTGCTCAATGCAGAAGAGCCAGACCCACAGCTCCAGCATAAATAACTGCTCTGTCACAACAGAGATATCTTTGGCTGCTTGTTTTGCATATGGTTCATGGGGGGACATTTTGCCTTCTTTGTTTTCATGAAAAACATGAAGGGTTTTTCCCCCCTATATATTACAAAAGCAAAAGAAAAGAAGAAGGAGCTCTGTAAATCGAAACAAAAAGCAATGAGTATTTCTTAAGCTTCTGAAATCAGTTGAAGCGTTTGGGCAAACTAACACAGCTAGAGGCTTCTTAGCCCCAGCAAAAAGAGGACTTTACCTCCATCAAGCACATGTGACAGCCCCCCACCATGGGGGAAGATGGGAAACAGCCAACAAGTTCCATGGTTCTTCACCAAGCCTTTCCCTTGCTTTGTATTTTGACTCTGTTGCAAGGGTCCATTTTAACATGCTGGTTTTACTGTTTTGGTTTGGTTTTTTGTTTGGACTGCTCTCCAGTGCCTGACTGCTGAAGAGAGAGAGAGAGACTTAAGAAAGGCAAATCCATTTTGCATCAATAACAAAACATCACATTTCCAAAAGAAGAAAAACAACTGCCTGCTAAAAACAAGGCTGTATTTGTTTATCTGTTGGTTCATACGGAACAGTTATTAAGCCAAAGGAGTCCTGGTGATCATATTTTGCCAGCACAGAGAGAACAAAGAATTATTAAAAATAATATAAACTGATGACATATGTTACCAGCATTAAAATTGATGCACATTCCTGTGTAGCTTAGGGGGAGCCAGGAGCTGGATTTTGTCCTTAACAAAGTCAGAAAATCAAAGCAAACCATTTCAGTCTTGTAATAGGGAGGTATTTCTTTCGTCTAGTTGGAGAGGAGAGGTTGGGGGAAGCAAGGTTTGGTTTGGATAAAACTCAGACAATCCACCCCCACTGCCAAGTAGATCCATTTTGACACAGGTACTTCTGTGAATATTTTCCCCACTGAAATGTTATGAACTAAAGCCAGGAGCAACCAGATGTCTGTCAAAAAGTAGCAGGATCAGACCTACCATTTTCAGACACAAAACCACATTTCATACAACATTTTAATATCAAGTATAAAAATCTTTCAATAGTGATGGCATTTAGATGTTGCAGCCAGAAATTAGGATCTTTTTTGTCCCAGTTATAAGAAAAAAAAAATGCACAAAAAGCCACCCTTGCTTTAGAAAACTCTCACACCTAGCCTTTGACTTCTGTATCATCACAAGCTGTTCGAAACTGTTCACTGAGGTCTTCCTTCACGTTGCCCCTTAACCCACACTCACCTGGTCTTTTGCTTGGTCTGGGAATCTTCAAATGAGCCCAGGTTTGCAGTTTCACTCTACTCCTGACCTGACGGTTCCCACAAAGCAAAGGAACTTGTTTGTAATGCTCACACATTATGCAGGGATGGTGCCCTGTCAACACATACAGCATTATGGACTGGAAAATCCAAATACAGTTTGCAAAGCCATTGGAGGTTTTCCACAGAGTACTAGCTAGGGCCTCTCCTAATTGAATTTGCCAAAATTCACATGAACTCAGATTTAATCCAATCAATTCTACATCACATGTCTTTCAACATTGACAAAATATTTTTTTCTAATTGCGAGTCTCTTATGGAACCAAATGAATCAGAAAAGGGTTTAAATGAAAACCAGTCCAGATTGTTCTACACTTTAACCTTACATCTGTGCTTAATTAGGATGCTCAATTTCCCTAAACTCAAGTCATAAAATGGAAGTAATCTGTGGCCTGTTTGTCAGTCATTATAGGGCAGCAGACCTGCAAATCAGGGCAGGCTCAAATGCACAGGATCCTGTTCAATGTGGCCATTGAAGGAAACAGGGGAGATGTTATTGTGCAGCAGGCTGGAAAGAAGTCAGGAGAAAAGTTTGCTGAGAAAGACACGTATGAATTACCTGTGTGCTGAGAATGCAGCTGAATCTTGAAAGACAGGAGCAAATGAATGTGCAAAACATGTGTGATTATTTAAGCTCCCCCATTCTGGCCACACGAGGCTCTTGTGGAAGGCCTGATAATAGCTGGTGCTGGACAATATCTTCAGCCACAAAAAAAGGCATCAGCTTCCTCTTCTAAACTCTTCTTTTTAGTCCCAGCACCTTTGGCTGGCATAACCTTTGAGGGTGTAATTTTGAGACATTACCAAGACCTCAGAGGCTGCACCACTGCCTGAGCCCTGCTCTCTGGTCCTGGTCCTGCACTCCACGCAGGCCACCCACCTTTCCCTCCTTCTGCAGTCATATGAGGGGCTGTCCCATAGAGCTGAGCAAGTAAAACTCCCCATAACCCTTGTTCCAAGGGATTTTCTAAGGACCAGGACTATTTACCTGGCTCAGTCATGCAGTCCAGTCCAATATACTGAAACACCAGCTGAGACTGCGGCATCTCCTGGAAAGGTTTTGTCACCAGTGGTCTTGCTGCATAGACCAATGTCCTTGAACACCTTGGCTCCTTGCAGGCAGCAAAAGTAGCTGCAATTAACCCTTATCCTTAAAACTGGGAGAAAGGCTTGTCATCTAGAGTTGCTAAAGATGCACTATCCAGGGCTGTGGCAAATCACTGGAGGAACAATAAAACCCTACCCCACACACCAAGGTCTGTCATCATTCATTTCAAACATGCACTTCAGAGTGTTGCTGTTATGTTGTTTTTTGACATGTTGAGATCTGCATGAGAAATCCCTGTGGATATGCTGTAAATCCATATCTACAGCAGTAAGTTTTCATTGCATCAGTGTTATTAAATATATATATACACTTATATATATATTATTTGGCGATGCTGAATGAACAATTGGCCTTTAACTCCTCCTAGACTATTAGGTCGTACTATAGGTCAGTGAAAAAGTAATTTTCCCTAGATTTGTAATAAGGTCTGGGATTTGACCTATGACCCCAATGTCACAAGGTATTCATTATCTCCACACAGATGATATACAGGCAAAGAAACATATATTTTTTATAGAACTGGAAGAATTATATTTGATGGATACATTTTATTAGATGGATTTTATTACCTGGAGAAACTCAATTAGCTGACCTCATTAATTTTGAAAATGTAACTTATTTACATTGAGTTATTCTTCTTGTGGCCATTAGCATTCAAAACGTATAAATTTGAGCTCAGGGCAGAGTTGAGTTTTTTTGATTCAGTGGCCAAATGAAAAAAATAACATGGACGAAGAAAAAAAATCTCCTAACAAGAACAGAAAGATTATTTGTGTAAATGCAGAATGTTTAATTTAACATAATATTAAACTTTTTTTTTCTTGGTTTAGTTTTTAAATTAATATTTTCTCTTTCATTTAAAAATATATTAACTAACATTCAAAATGTCATTTCTTAATGAAAACTGAAATGTTTTGCTTCCAAAGCAAGAGAAACTAGCACCTTTGGGGTGTAGAGGTTTTTTTGCTTTATCTTATTTAGTAAATAGTTTCAATCTCCTGCCTGTGGACTCAGGAAACTATTGCACTAGTCCATGAAAAACTTCCGCCCACACCAAATACCCCTATTTGCAGAAAAATAGTAATGATATGTAGTAAGCAGAATGTAAAAGGCTAAAGGCATAATAGAAAGACATCTGCATAAAATGTGCCCATGCCAAAACAGACAGGTTGCAGGATTTTTTGAGAGGTAAAGCCTGAGTCTGTGGACCACTTGTCCATATAGCATTGGCTCTCAGCTGATTCCCAGGTGAAATTTTGCCACAGACACAAAAATCCACCCTCTATTTGGCAGATGCCTCTGCCTCTCTCCTTACCGTGAAAGGGGAGGGAAAGACCATTAGCAGATTATGAGGTTCATTTTCTAATCTTAGGCTTCTTAATTGGGTGTCAGGATTGAGCTGTGATTGGAGAGAGATAAAACTCCGCCTGAGACCAAGTCACCACGCATGGCACTGCAAGAGTTGGAGGGGGCTGGAGAGGATGACCCCCATGCTGGGATCCCTGCTGCTGCCCCCAATGCAGGGGGAGTCCGGGCAATGTGCCCAGGCCAGGTGTCTTGCATGCATGCATGTGGTTAGAGTCAGTTGAGGTGAATCCCACCTACCTGCATCCTGGAGAGTCACCAGTGATCACATTAGCACACAGGTCAATATCCAGGATGAAGCTCCCCTGAGCTCACCTCTCCCAGTTCCTGTCCCCAGAGCTGCTGTGAGCAGCAAGGTGGGAGACCCTCAGCAGAGGGAAAGCTCCCAGGTGTGTACAAGGTCTGATTAAGGCTATTTTAGGAAAAAAGGGACATAGGACAATGATATTCCTGCTGTCTTCTGCTGCAGAGCACCTCCTCTGAGAGCTTCTCTAGACAACTGTAATTAAGAGCAGGCATTAGTGGCCACTGGCTTGGCTGAGAGCTGGCAGTGGGATGGCAGCACAGCATGAATAACCAGCCTTCTGATGATGAGGATCCAGCCCCTAGAGTAAGGTCCACTACCCTATTGTCAGCATCATAAAGCAATATTTATTTTGAGACTGAACTTCTTGTGTGTCCATCCCCTGAATTTCTGTTAAAAGACTAAACCTGCTTGGGGATAAAAATCCATTACAAGTGAGAAGCAATTTACAGTAGAGAACTGACCTATAAAACCAACGCATTTCCACTGCATTAATCCAAAACATATTTCAGGTCTGCAGTCTGAAAAAAGTCTTGTTAAAATGACCAGGCTGTTAAAATTATGGGTTTAGTGCAGCAAGCCTGTATATTTTAACTGAATTTTCCTGTTTTGGGCTGTAGTCCTAGGAAATTTTCTAATACAGTGACCTCACTCCTCAAAAAACAGTGGGAGGTTTAAAAGTAAGGAACACCCCTGGGACTTCAGCGTGAACAGCTTATAAGTCTCTCTGCCTTTCAGATTTCTCCCTCTCCTGCTCATTTTCTGCATTGTCTCTCATACTGTCCTTTACACCTGGAATATTTTGGCCTCTTTTTATCTGCCAAATATTTTCCCTTCTCCATTTCAAATTCCTCCCTAACTCACTAACTCACTTCCTTGTGACTTCTTGGATCTGGGGCCCCATTTTCCCACACTGAGGCTCACTCACTCAGGGGGAGAAAGCCAGACAGACAGTGCATGTGGTCTGCAGTCGCCTCTCTAAGTTCAGGATATGTGCACACATGCACAGTGACTTGGAAGACAACTCCCAGCACTCAGGACAGGAGCATTCATTTAATGTTATCCAAGATTATTAAACTGATTTTTTCAGCAGGAGTCCACAGCACTGGAACCAGGATCCTCCAGTAGTTGGGTAGAAGTCAGAGGTTTGGAGAAGGGAAGAGCAGCATCCAACTTTTTAGTAAATTCAGCTTCAGTTCTTGAGGGCTCCAGGTCCTGTTCCAGAGCCCACTGAACTCTGTGGGAGGAATTCAGTGGGCTCTTGGGCACTATGGAGAAGGATTGCATCTCAGCACAGAATCACAGAATCACCCAGAAACAATAAACTCCTGTCAGGCAAAAGATTTCTTCCCCGATGAAGTATTTCAGTGGAAAACATCTCCATGAGCTGGAGAGGTTTTCAGTGACCACTGGGAAGCCCCTGTGTGTTTGTGCCTTTTTTATTCAACCAGTATAGAAATGCAACTTCAACTTAAGTCCACTCCTCTTATTAAGTTTGTTGAAAGAATGAGAACTGGAGCAAAAATAAAGCTAACAAATCTTTCATTTTTTCCTCTTCCTATCCTCTTGCTTCCAGATGTTGCAGTCATCAGTACTTTAGACATAAAAGGGGATAGACATGGAAGATTTTATAAAAAATCATGAATGTGACAGAATACTTCATAGCAATCTATTTTATTAGCATACAGATTATAGCACTAGGGTAAGATTCAGCAAAGAGGCAAAGTCACCTATGTCAGCCTTGTCTGTGTCCACTATCACTAATTCACTCTTCTACCACTTAAGTGGTAGTAGTTAATTCACACTAACCACTCTGCAATGAGCAAATATTTTTCTTATTCAACATTTTGCTCCCAGGGTGTCTGGAGAGATCCTCCTTATTTTCCTTGATGTGACTTGGAAACATTATCTCTGGGCAATGCTGGGTTTTACTGACACCATCTCTACCCTTTTCTACATTCCTCTGTTCTAGTACATCCCTGCTTACACCTCCTGTATGGTGCCTTTTTGCGTTGGAGGTCCACCACAAGCACCCTGCTTGGTCAAAGGAGTCTTCTGATATCTGCCTGTCTTAGTAAGTACCAGAATAAATTTTTCTTTTGCTTGGAGAATTCTTGAGAGCATGTGTCCTTGAAAGCATGTCAGCTTTTCTGAACTCCTCTGCTTTTCAGAGCTGTGTCCACTGGGATCCCACTTACCAGTTTTCTAAATAAGCTGAAATCTGCTCTCCTAAATTCCAGCATCTGCACTCAGTTACTCTCCTTCCTCACTCTCTGCAGGACCTCCCACCCCACCAGTTGCTGGTTCCATCCCCAACCCTTTCTCTCTTGTCATTGAACAGCAGAGATTGGTCCCCCTAGTGCTTATTTCACGACGTTATCCCCAATGCCCTCCAGAAACCTCCTGTACTGCTGGTGTTACACAATTACTTCCCTTCCAGTAGATGTCAGGAAGGTTAAACCCCTCTATGAGAAGCAGGGTCTGCTCTTCAGGCCTCTCCCCCAAACCACAGGCTCTTCACTATCCACCATCCCTCCCATTGAAGAGATCCTTATACCCAGACTGAATCCTTCACAGTGACAGCAAGCCCCTCACATCCTCATCTTCTTGCCAGTTGCTCCTGGAGACCCAGTACCAGCCCATGGCAGCCATCCCTGGTGTACAGGCTGACCAACACTTCTCAGTTATTTCAACAACATTGCAGATCAGTGGGGAAAAAAAAGAGTCTTCTAGTTTTCAAACTAGTTGCAGCACCTTTGGTTCATTTTTTGGTCTGTACCTGCAGACAGGAACTCAGGAAACAGAAGTTCCTGTGTGCTTTGGCTATGACTGGATGTCTCAGCCCCAAACACAGCTCTTGTGGCCAACAGCTGCCCTCTGCCTTGAAGAGAGCACAGACCACAAGCACTGGGAGCAACAGGGTTGGTTCATGGACAGTGGCACTCTGCAGGGGTCAGTACCTGCTCCCCTTGCATCTTCCCCACAGTTCCTTCATGGCTTTGCTCCTCTCAAGGGGGATAAGGTTGGCACTAAGATGTGTAAAGCTAGGGAGGTCCAGGAATGTCCAGAGGCAGTTAGAGAGGTCGTTTGCTGTATGATGAGACTCTGGGAGTGAATAATTCCAAGCTGACCAGTCTGCTGGAGTCAGCAGAGACTTTATGAAAAAGCACAGTCTGCACTATCAAACCACAGTTTCCTCCACACTCCAAAGCATGCAGTACGCCTTTCTAGCAAAGAGCTCTGAACATCTCACCCTCTCAAATGGTTAACAAATGTGTTTGATTATGTGGCAAAGCAGATTTTCAGATGTTAACAAAGCCTCGTTAATCAGGAGAGCAGAGGTCTATCTACAGAGATACACCACGTACAAGGAGAAATTTCAGCACCTCATTAGAAAAATAAATTCGTGTCTTCTCTGAGCTTGTGGCATGGGCAAAACATATCCTCATGTGGTATAAAGACTTGGTGAGATGAGCATCATAACTTTACCATGATTTCACCACAGGAGAGTAAAATGTCCATTCCAAACTGACACAAATCAAAATTTTATGCTACCCTAGGGCATGTTCTGCCTCCCCTTTTTCTTGTGATGATCTCCATCAACCATCAGATCATATAATTTAACATAACACAAAATAGGGACCTCTTGACACAGATCACCTCCTGTACCCGAGGAGGGACAGTTCTAATTTATACCAGATTGCTTCAGACTACAAGTAACACCATGTCAGCGGAGAGCTAGCCAAGCACAGGTGTGCCTCACACTATCCAAAAATGCCTTTTCCTATTCTCCTTCTTTCCACCCAAATGGAAGAAGATGTGGGAGGCAGCTGGCAGCACCTCTCTGCACCAACTGAGAATGATGCCAAGCCCCACTTAACACACTTAAGGGTCACATCCAAGATGTTCTGTACAGAGGTGAAAGGAAAAAGGATCTGATATTTTACTTTAAGGAAGAGTCACACATCAGCAGAGGAAAAAAAAAAAAAAGAGAAAACTTCAGAATAAATGCATAAGAATGTTTAATGTATTGCCAGAATGCCAACAAAAATTAAGCAAATTCCAAGGAACCTAGAGAAAATGATCCCTTTGAGTGAAACATTAATAAAAGTCTGCAGTGATATAGGAATGATCTCATGCTCATGGTTATTTCCCATTTGCATCTTTTTTCTTGGTATAGTTTTGTGGGGGTATTTTAACTCCCAGATGTTGTAAAGTTAATTACACAATCACTTGTGCATTACCAAATAAAAGCATAAATAATACCACATACATGAGTCATTACAGTGCAGCACAGAACGAAGGAAAATGATTGTCAGAAAAAGGCAATTTATACATAGTGTCAGCACTGAAATTCTTAAGTATTCTTCAGGCAGATCCTGCTTTTTGCAAGGGAGAAATTTTCAGGTTAGTTTGGAAATTGCTGGGAGCCTCCTCTGTGCACAATCTGGAAGAGCAGCAGAACCCCAGCTGGAAAGTAATGCTTGCCAGTGAAGGGCAGTATAAATGCAAACACATCTAGAGGACAGTCTTTTGCAGATCAGTACATCATAAACCCTCTGCTCACTGTGCAAGGCAAGATGTTAGAAGCTGTGTCTTTTAAGGGCCAATTGTTCTGGGAAGCACAGTCACTGGAATACCACTGGCATCCATGAAATGCATAACTGTGCCACCAGCCTCATGCTGGAGATGTATCAAGTGACTCAGCATGAATTCAGGTTTCCAGGATTTGCGTATATAAAAAGTGTGTGCACAGGTTCACAGTAATGTGGGGAAAGTGTAGTTGTTCCTCCCCTTTTTTAACAAAGTGATGCATTAAAAGTTACTTAAAAATATATACAGCTGGCTTCAAAAGAGCATTAAGGCTCCTCAGCCTCCTTCCTCCTTCAAAAATATTCGTGTTCACTTCCTCAGTGGAAAGTGAGGAATAAAGACCAAAGAGATCAGCCACCAACTTATTCACTTTAAAGAAAACACT